>JACCPG010009542.1:0-84879 GCA_016069955.1 Drepana arcuata | reverse complement strand
GAATCTCAAAATCTTTCATCATGCCTATACAATATAGGGAACTGAAATTATTTTCCAAATAAGCATATTTAATTTCTTCATTCGGCTCCAACAACCCGCTACATATATTTCTCCTTATATTTATTACCGAAATTTTTGTTATTGTTCCGCTAAAACTTTGCACACCTTGTGTATCGACAGTTAAAGAGCTCAGTTCATACAAAACTAGCTGTGGGCCGCTGTTTCACTCGCGCGTGATATTAGATCTCGTTGGTAGATTTTTTTCCAACAAAAATCTGAAATAAACATAGTCTATGTTTTTAATTTTTAATCCTACTATAAATAATACATATTTCTATGATGCCCTACTCCTATAGATCGTAGCGTGATGTAGCCTTGCCTTCATCGATAAACAGGCATAAATCAAACACTTTTTTTTATTCGTTTAAGTAGTGCCTAATATAATCGCGTCCAGCAAAAAAGTCTTAGCCCTTATAATTATTATTATATATAACAGGGCATCCAATGTTCTTTCTCTCTCTCTCTTTGTCCTTTCTTGAGTTCGATGTTATAGTTTGTGATGAGAAACTTAATTGGAACCTGCTTAGTTCTGTTCTATCCTCAATTACTCGAGTACCCGACACGATAACAGCGAGCGTGTAACGAACTACTCAATTATAGCAGCCTAAGTACGACATGTTGGTTAAACGAAATACCTTAGCACAGCCCGCCGCAAGCGTACTTCGTTATTGCTACTGATTTGAGGCCTTACGGCGAATTGGGGTAACTGCAATTATGAGGTTTGTTGTTGGCCGCTTTGGCGACATGGTTTTGAATTCAATGTCTATTTAGTTTGCACATTTGTAACATGATCTAGTTTGTCTATGTATACAGTAACAAAACAACCTGTTGTGGCTTAATGTTCAATGTGCACCAATGTTAACCTGCAACACAGTGATTATAAGTTCCCGATTGTACCAATGAGTTTTTCTAAATTTATGTGCAATGTATTGTCTAGCAGTATTAGTCACACCACGAGCTTTACGGTGAAGTAAAACATTATCGTGCTTGAGTAACGGCGACGGACTCGCCATCTATCACGTTAGCACCTGGAATATATCTCTGGCGAATAGTGGATGTGTGGGTATTATCTAACTTCCGAGCTAACGGCCAACCTCCTGTAATGGAGTGGCACTTTCAGAAGAAGAAGAAGGGTATTACTCCTCAACCCTGCCCAACCTTCGGGGCACATTACGGGAAGGCGTGTGTATACATTAACCAAATACTAACATCACGCGTGCCATTTCCCACGGGTACTAGGTTCAGGCTTCATTTTGCAATAGCATCGGTTCGGTTTCCATAAAATACTAATATATCAATTTTAGTATTCACCATACATCAGTTTTTGATAGCATAATTTAGAAAATATTATTCAACCGGCAAAGCTGTCTTTTGGCTAACTACAAATTAATAGAAATACCAATATGATTATATCATTATACACGTAAAAGTTTGAAAAAAAAGATAGACAGAAGAAAGGTGAGTGGTACCTACACACCTAGACTTTCAGTAACCTCTGTGCCTTCCCACAAGATGACGAAGAAAACTAACCTTTCGCCGATCAGTTGGCTTGGTGGGTTTTTTGTAAATAGCATCGTACTACAAACTTACATAATTCAGAGTCCCTCACAGGGTAGGCAAAGAGAGAGTCTTTCAGATCTCTCTCGCTTCATCCACAACCATCATTCTTTTCTTACATATCATATATGCTCGCCAATTTCGTGTTCTTTTGATAATAAACAACAATATTATTAAAAAGAACTGCATACTAAAAATATCTATGAAAATAATTGCATAACCACCTTAAGGTAGAATATGTGTGCCAAATCAGTATGTGTAGTAGTGGGAACGTGCCAAGAAGACTAGCAGCATTGCCATGCTGAACAGCAATGCTGTTACTCTGTGCTAAATATGTTCCAGCCCACTTGTCACGAGAGGCCTCAATTAGACGCGAGACAACAAACTTCATATATAAATCAAATAAATCTGTTGTTTCCTTAGGTGGTCAACAGCGGTGGAACTGCCATCTTCAACTGCACTTGGGGCGGCTGGCCGGCGCCGCGTCTCGAATGGCTCCACAACGGAGTGCCCCTCGGGGCCGGCGTGGCTGGAGGGAGGGTCAGGGTTCAAAACAACGGGGAGCAACTGCTCATTGCCTCCGTACACCGTGCTGATAAGGGAGTCTATCAGTGCATGGCCAGGAATGAACGAGATTCAGCGCAAGCCAGCGCTGAGTTGAGGCTTGGTGGTGAGCTTTAACTTCAATAATTTAATTATGCTATCAGCAATGCGGTTCTTTTTTAGAACTATGGTAGTACAAAATATAATGTTTCTCATTTGCACACAATAAATTGGGATCCGAAACTACGTAAACTATGCACTCAAAAGCACTTTTTAATAAGGACTATTGTCAAAAGTTGGATGACTTGGATACTTAAAAGTTGTTTTGAATGGTTTATAATTGTGACTGCAACGAACTACGTAATAGGATTTATAAAATAAAGTCTTCTATTTATTATTGACACATGTTTCAACGTTTCAACAGACACAGCGCCCGAGCTCCAGTACACATTCATCGAACAGGTCCTCCGGCCAGGTCAAGTGGTGACCCTGAAATGTTCTGCCGCCGGATCGCCTCCACCTCACTTTACCTGGCTACTCGATGGCCAGCCCCTGAATACCATGGCGAGAGGACATAGGTAATCTATAATTAAACGTTTTCTTTATTCTAGCCTAGAGAGAACTGGCGCTCTACTCTCTCTGTAGGTTGAGAGTCTAACCCGAGAGAGTTGGCGTGATATAAGATATACTACGTTATTTAATCCGCGCTTTGCTTAGTTTTTGGGCTATGTCACTTTGTGTGGAATAAGCTTGCTTGCTTGCTTTGTGTGCTCAGTAGTAGTATGAATGTACCACTAGAAGAGTGTTGCACGCGCGTTCGTTAAAGCCTTACAATCTTGGGAGCTTTACATTCAATATGCTGCGGCATTAAGTCCTGCCGCTTAGATATTATTTCGAAACATTTGCTCTTCCGAGGGCGAGGTTACGGAAAGAATGTGCCGCTATAGTTTCGAAAAGATGTGTAGAAATATTAGTCTGCTTGTATCAAACGCATTCCGCTCTTCTTTATCACCATTGCTTATATATCATCATCTTATAGCTGTGAGCCGCGGTTTCTCCCGCGAATAATTCCATAATCTTTCATAAGCTTTCAAATGGTGAAATAATTTTTGACATCGGCACAGTAGTTTTTGAGTTTATTAACTACAAACATAGACAAAAAAATATAAATCATTCCTCTTTACAAATATACTAATATGTATAGATGAGACCCGTAGCGGCCGAGTGATTCGAATCCCGACTTTATCAATGAATTTTGTATCCTCACGCCTTCCCACAAGGGTCCCCGAAGGGGTAGGCAGAGGTGTATAGGTAATACCCACACACCCACTTTCCGTCAGAGGTATATTAGGTGCCAACGTGACAGATGGCGAGTCCATCGCCGTTACTCAAGCACGACTATACATACGCCTTTTGAATTTCTTCTCAGACGTATGCAGGTTTCCTCACTATGTTTTCCTTCACCGCAAAGCTCGTGGTGTGACTAATCACTGTACTTAAGTTTACTGTACTGTACTGTAATTTTTCTAAACATAAGTAAAAGAAACACCGCGGCTAAACCTGCGCCTAGCTAAGCGGACTTTCTGTATTAGGCCAATGTCGTCCTTGTAAGTATTAACAATATAAAGGACCCGTATGCCAGCAGCCAAGGGTTAATTATTTGTCTAGTGGCGCTGATTGCGAGTTACAGATTAATTGATTGGACGCGCCGCCGATATTGCATTACGCCGTCAGCTTAACCTCGTTAAGATCTTGATGATTGTGCCTGGTTCCCTTTTATCTGATCAAAATAGGTCAATACGACTAATAGAGACATTTGCAAAAAAAAATATTGGAACACTTCATTCGGAAATATTTATCTGTAAATGGGATATATAAATATAATAATATATTACGCCTTCCAAAAAGAATCCCCGAAGGGGTAGGCAGAGGTAGGTATAGTACCCACACACCCTCGTTCTACCAGAGATATATATTAGATGTCATCGTAACTGATCGCGAGTCCATCGCCGTTACTCAAGCACGACTGCAGGTTTCCTCTCAATTATCTATCTCAATCTCAAACTCGATCGTCTTACAGTTTCGAGCTTACAGTTTTTGGGTTGCAAGCAACTACTCGAACCGCTAGGACACCACGACTTTTATAGGAAAGAATAGGGGCGCCCTAAGCTCTCTGCCTACCCCCTAGGGAACTTACGTATATATGTTTTATTATATCACGCCGACTCAATAGGCTAACATAACAACATCTATATTTCGCTTAAGAGACAAAGAGCAAGTCTATCGTCTTTCCATGTCGACGAATGTAAGGAATTGCTTTGATGTAGGGAACAAGTCGCTCAACCGACTGTTGATTCAGCCGATGCACATTACAAAATTATAAAATTATTCGAGAATGGTATAGAGTACCTACACGTAGTATAGAGTGCACATAAAGTACGTTCGAGCAGTTGCCTGCGACGCAAAGGTCGCAAGTTCGAATCCCGACTGTACCAATGATTTTTTTCTGAACTTAAGTACAGTGATTAGTCACACCACGCTTTGCGGTGAAGGAAAACATCGAGAGGAAACCTGCATACGTCTAAGAAGAAATTCAAAGGCGTATGTGTAGTCGTGCTTGAGTAACGGCGATGGACTCGCCATCTGTCACGTTGGCACCTAATATACCTCTGACGGAAAGTGGGTGTGTGGGTATTACCTATACACCTCTGCCTACCCCTTCGGGGACCCTTGTAGAAAGGCGTGAGGATGTATTATTATTATTATTATAAAGTAGGTAAATATGTCATATGAAAATAAATTAACCAATTTTTTGTAAATTTTAAAATTGGAAAGACAACTCCATTATAACCGCAACGGTGGTTGGTCAACGAATTTCAAGTACGAATACGAGTTGAAAGGGAGCTTAAAATGTAAGTAATCCTAATGAATATATTTATCAGGTACAGTATAGAGCAGTTTGCGACGAAGAGCAATGATGTTGTCAGTTACCTGAACATATCAGCCGTGGGCTCTGAAGACGGCGGCCTGTACACGTGCCGGGCAGCCAACTCCTTGGGCGAAGTGGCTCACACGTCCAGACTCAATATCTACGGTGAGTACCATAGATGACAAGAGTACTGGAAGAGTGAAGAGACTGATGAATGTGAAAGAGGCCTGTGAGTCTACAGAGTGCTTACGCTATGTGTGTGTAAAACAAAACTCTATCTCATTGGAAATGGCCATTTAAAAAGCGCTGAATGTTTCTGAAAATTATAAGAATAAGGGACCTAATTCTAATAATTCCTAAGGGAATTCGGAGTTCGACCTAATAAACAAACTATTTAGTTTTTAGTAAACTATTTGATTTGTTACACCACGAGCTTTACGGAGAAACAATCTGCATACGTTTGAAAAGAACTTCAAGGGCGCGACTACATAATAAATAAATAGCTTGGGAAAATTCCACACAAATTGACCTAGTCTAGTGTTCATCACACAAATATCTGCCCTTAGCAGAAATCGAACCCGTGACCTCAAGTTTCACAGTCAGGAGCTATAACCAGTAGACCAAACGTCCGTCTGAACAATGTCTGACTATACAAGTCGTGGCTGAGTAATGGCGATGGACTTGCTGTCTGTCACGTTGGCACCTAAAATATATCCCCGGTGGAAAGTGGGTGTGTGGGTACAACTCTCCCTACCCTTTTGGGGACCATTCTGGGAATACAAAACAAAATATAACACAAAAGAATCATCGAAGTCATAAGTCGAATTGAGAACTTCTTACTTTTTGGAAGTCGCTTAAAATTACGCTGAACAAATATCATAGAATATTTAGTATGTCTATGTAAGACTGTGTTTAAATAATAGAGTTGGAAAGAATTAGGAGGGTATACTAATGCGAGTAATGTTATTGTTATAGGCCCTCCTTACGTGCGATCTATAGGTCCCATACGTGCGGTGGCTGGGAGGGAGCTTATTATGTACTGCCCGTACTCAGGCTACCCTATAAGGTAATTTTTACATAATATAATACTTTGAATTGGTTGTGAAATTGTATTATCTTGCGCAAACCAGTCTACATATCGCCTTTTCGGGTGAGAAGGATTTGGAACGTTTATTTTGTTTGTAAATATGTATGTATAGTTAGTAATATAATTATTGATTTGTGTAAAAGCCATTTACAAGTTCGAATCCCGACTGTTACAATTACTTTTTCTAAACGTACAGTGATTAGTCACACCACGAGTATTACGGTGAACGAAACGAAAACAAACAGAGGAAACTTGCATAAATTTAAAAAGAAATTCAAAGATGTATGTATCTTCGTGCTTGGGTAACGACAATGGACTCTCTGTCACTTTGGCACCTAATATTTTTCTCCGGCGAATATCGAGTGCATTGGTGCTATCTACTGACCTCTCTACCTTTAATATATTGACCATCGTTTGCGAAAAATATGCATCTTTTGCGCTGTAAATATTATTCCAGTTAAATGCATGCCTATTATTATTATTACCTTTAATCCCAGTTTCATGTAGACCTAATTTGGTTTTATATTTAAGATAAAGTTAATATAAGTATTACGAAACGATAGCTTTAACAGCAGTTGGAACAATAATAACAGTAATATACCCAGCAAGAGAAATTGTATTTGCTTTGAGTATTACTTTAAAACGTATTATTCTTTCGGTCGCACACGGCTGGGTTGCGACACTGAACGATTGGCTTGTAACGTTAACATTTTGTCGTTGACCCGTTTTCAATTATGTCAATTGTAAGCTTTCACAACAATTTACGTGAAATTTATTGATACAAAAACCAGGTTGATTCCGCACATGAATGGACTTTTTTGTTTTCTTTAGTGATGACTATTATTAGTCAATATTTAAAGGTATATTTATATATTGCCAAAATAGCAGTTTTTTTTCAAATGCGTAAGAAATAATACAGGGTATCTCAGAAAATTTTAAAGTTGTCTTCTAAAAGTCGGTACACCCCCGTGGCGATGCAACAAAAAGAAAAAGCTCCAAAGATAACAATATTATTTAAGGGAGTCAATATACACGAGTCCGAGTCATGTATAAGTTATTATTAAAACTTTTCATAACATAAGATAAAACGTTGTTAGATTCTATAGGTACGACTAACTAATAATTAAATTAACTTAATTGTAGTAAATGAAAATATTATTGCTGAAAATTATAATACGAATTGATTATAAGAAAATAAAGAATATATAATTGGTATGACGTAGTATCTAAGCTGACTGTACGTAAGTATTTAACCACTGAACTTAGATTCAGAAAAATATGGCTACAACCACTGACTTAAGCCAGCCATCTTGAATTTATAGGACAGCTTAAACACGTGGTATGACTGTCATTTCAGCTCCGTAAAGTGGGAACGCGGGGGAAGCCCTGTCGAGTGGGAAAGTAACATGGAAGGGGCTTTGAGAGTGTCGCGTGTTGAGCCTTCTCAAGCCGGGGCTTACACCTGCGCAGTAACAGGCACCCTGGGAGAAATAGCCAGGCGGGAGCTGCAGCTCGTCGTTAGCAGTGAGTAAATTAACATCACAGTACATTATAAGTGGACATACTAGTATTGATGGACTTACTGGCACCAGGGAATTGATTGAATTACTTAAACACAATACCAGAGGTCATGACTCGGGCTTAGTCGATTATTTGTGCGGAATGGTTTTTCAAACCTGATTACTTCAGATAAAAAACACGTTTTTCTTCCCTAGAGAAAGCTTGAAGACTTGAATCACAGTAAGAACACATCACTACCTAGAACAGGTTGTTTATTTCTTTACGGTAACGATTCTACCCTAGCAGGGTACTGAGCAACATCTGGAGGACTGATTACGTTGTGCCGACCTCTATCAGCTGCCCATTAAGCACTATCTGGTGTTTAAGCATAGAGCTAAAGATGTACAGACGTGCGTAACATCAACAGCCAAATATCGTTAAAATATAACCCACCACAAAGTGACTGACACAGTCCATTTTCTAACATTGCATTAGGGAACGTATTCATCAATCTGTTTCTTTCTTTCAGATCCACCGGAAATAGAGCCCTTTTCGTTCTCAGCAAATCTGCAGGAAGGCAAGCGAGCCCAAGTTAGCTGCAGCGTCACGTCTGGTGACATGCCCGTCCACTTCACCTGGCTGAAGGACAATGGACCAATACCTTCCAGTTTACAGGTTTTTATCTTTAACTACACCATCAATATTGAATACAATACTATGCCATACTTTAAAGCATTCGAAAACAAACCAATGTTGCTTTGAAAGAAATATTTTTTGAAAAACTAGATGCAAGTCTATTAAAACTAATTATACAGACTTATATTGAACTCAGTAAAGAAACAATGTAAGCTGGCCTGGAAACTTAAGGTCCTGGTTTCGATCTCCAGGTCAGGCAAAGTTGCAGCAAATACATAATGCTTTCATCGGAAAATTATCCTAAAGATGGCTATAGGGTCAATATCACGTGATGCTCACAATAATATACGTAGTCCGATGAAATTTTCGAGCGGCAGTGAATACGGGAGGCCTTACCTTGTAGACTACGAAAGAGACAGATGTATGTGCCTATTATAGTATCTGTCTCTTGCGTTCCTCTAAATGATAGCACAAGCCCGTCATGGTAAAGGCTCAGTACAATGTATATGGAACCTCTGGCACAGCCCTGACCTCATTGTACGTGTAGGTGGAAGAACGGGGCGCTGACTTTTTCAGCAACCTCGTATTCAAAGAGGTATCGGCTCGCCACAGCGGGCTGTACACTTGCGTGGCATCTAATAGCGCGGCCAAAGTTAACTATACCGCTGAATTGGTGGTCAAAGGTAACGTCGGAGGCTGAGGCAACTCAACTTCGTGCATTGACCGGAATATAACCCGCATTACCTGTTCACTTATCTCTGTGCTTTACATTAGAATTTTGACACATTTGTGACGTCGGAAATGGTTCAATGTCCCAGTTTGAAATTGAGCTTACTATTTATATTCACCAATTTCTAGTAGCACAAATTCATAAAACACTGTTATAACCTTAAAGAAATACTTTACAACGAAGCTGTTTCCAAGTTTTAGGAATCTATATTAATTCCAATTTCTTCATCAGATTTTGCCAGTATGGAAAAAAGGACCTATGTTTTTCTTTAATTTCCGCAACAGTGCTATACTTTTTCCCATAGCTGTTTAAAAAATTATAATATCACATTTGACCACCTGACTAATTTATATACATTGTCAATATATCTGGAATTATAGTATCCAACCATCTTGTACGAAGTCCTTAGCCTCCGACAGTGAGATGTCTAGCACCAGAGCACAGTCATGCTTGCACCGAGCACAAGTTTTTTAGGGCCGGTTGTTCTATTTTGCGTTAACTATAGCTAAACCATAAATGGCGTTTCTTTCCCCACGCCAGCCTTCACATAAGGCAAATGTTGTTAACTTATTTTGGTTCAGCGGTATATTAGCGCAAAAGTTGCATTCTTCAACGTTTGTGTTTGACGATTTACATGCGATTAAACAATAAATCTATATTTAGTGGACATTTAGCATGGTTCCTGACCGTAATTATAAGACGTACATACAAACGTTATGTTAACCAAATATTTGAAACAACCGGCCCTTAGTCAGCAGTACTACACGCTGTTTCCTTTGCACCTGGTACTCTACATTTAGGTTTCGGAGAGGCCAACGTTTTTCCCATTATTCTTATAGCTGATCCATATTGCGCGACCTTTAATTTGATTCCTAAATAGTAATTCTCTAGTTGAAGCCTATGCTCCGTAATTGTATAGCTTGTTACAATCATGTTCATCGCGCACTATGGCCAGAGAAGCACTTTAAGTAAAGCACCATCGAGCACCAATTATGTAATTATAAACTTCTATCATATTGTATAATATGTAATTATATAAAATATTATTATAAATCGTATTGTTATTATTTTTGTTCCGCACAGCGTTGGATTACAGATGGCTATAGGAGACGGTAAAACTTGTTTTTATGCTTTATTAACAAATAAAAAATATGTCTTTTTTTAAGTTAGTGACACTAAATATTGTTAGTAAGTGAGAACATGCTTACTTAAGTTATATGCTTATAAGAATTTAGGGCTTTTGACTGATTTATACGATGAGTAAATTCGCTGCTGGACAAGGTAAGATACGCATTCAGATAAAAATAAAAGTTGAATCATCATGAAATTATTCTGCTTTTAAATATAATGTTTCACAATTCTATAATTTCTGTCAGGCACATAATTACCTGATCACCCAAATATTTGCACGAACAACACTCCGCAACATTAATTGGTACGTTATTATCCCTCATGCTGCAGTATCGCCAAAATGGGTGATGGAGCCAAAGGACGAAGCGGTGTTGGCTGGGGAGCCTTTGGCAATACATTGTCAGACTACCGGCTCCCCGACGCCTCAGATTACATGGTTGAAACAGAGGGGTAAGTATAGGTTGGCCCACACTATGAGGTCAAAGTAGATGGGAGATGAGATATTAATTTTCGACAATTTTCAGATCAATAGGTATTAATTAATTTACTTCATGAGAGTTTTCCTATGAAATCTGAATACGCATAATTTTCAGAACGTATCAATTATAATAAGCTGCGCTATTTTATTTGCCAGCTGATAATCTATCTCAGTGCCAAATTTCCTCCGTTTCAGCTCGGCCGTTCTGGCGTGATCCTCACAAACTTTTGCATTAATAATATGTATTCAGTTGGACTTTGTTGGTAAAGAAGTAGTCAAAATGCCTGAACAATTTCGAGAAATAACTAGTACTTATGATCTCAAATAGTTCATCTATCAAGTCTCTATATGCAGCTGATCTTTACAATTCTTTCCAGGCACCTCCACGACGGACTACGTACCTCTGGTGAACCTGGGTGGTCGCTTCCAATTCCTATCCAATGGTACGTTGTGGATAGAGTCCGCGTTGCCTTATGATGAGGGACACTACATGTGCAAGTCAGAAAATGGCGTCGGCTCGCCCCTGTCCAAGACTATTTTTGTTGGCATTAATGGTAAGGAAGCTAATGCATTCGTTAATTAACCGCCTTTAAAAACGAGGGAAGCTTTCTATTAGCCTGTTTTATATCCTTCCTCGACAGTGTTATCTAATGCAAAAATTAAGTTTACCGAAATCAGCTTGTGAACTTGTGTCAAATGAACAATCTCTTTGTGCTGTTGTTGTGTCTGTCTTCAACCTCAACCTCATATTTTTTTTATTCTCTTGGCGAGATTAAATTTAGACAGTTTTGTAAGTACCTTGCCCCGTTCAACCAAGTATCCGCATTTAATAGAGCAAATAGAACACTAACTTATAGAACATATAATAGAACCCATATTCTGTTGCAGAGCCAGCTCGCTTCGAGTCGACGTCGCACAACATGACAGCGCGCCGCGACGCGCCCGCGACGCTCGCGTGTGACGTCCGCGGCGACAGCCCCATCCGCGTCACGTGGGCGCACAACATGAACCAACTAGATCTTAACACATATAGGTGACAGACAAACACATTCATAACGAAAGTTGTAATGTAACTTTTCTGTTGAAAAAAAATTGCAAGTACGAATCCCGACTGTACCTATTTCGGAATTTAAGTACAGTGATTTGTCATAAAATTAGATTTACGGTGATATCACCGTAAAGAGTACACCGTATAGTTGATATAATACACGTTAAGGAAAATAATATCATGTTATAAGTATTAATTTAGAAAAAAAATATGTAGAGCGTATATGTTGTTGGCAGGCTAAGCATCTCCGAAGCAAAGACTGATAGTGGCTTAAGGTCCCAGCTGTACATCAGCCGCGCCGACCGCCAGGACTCGGGCGTGTACAAGTGTCAGGCTGTCAACGCGTACGGCCACAGCGACCATTATATTTATCTTTCCGTCCAAGGTATACATAGACATTCAATGCTTTTTTTTTTATTCTCGGGTCCCTAAAGCACTCGATCTTTTATCTACTCTTAAATGGGGACACCTATACATCCAACACGTAGCCGCTTCAAGAGTGTTAATATAAGTAGGGAATACACTTCGTGGATATCATACTCGAATGCACAATATTAACATAGCACCCGTAGTAGTCCAGTGTTTCGAGTAGTGACGCTTGCGCAGCAATGGTCACAAGTTCAAATCAGTCGGGATTAGACCTACTAATGAGTAAATTCTGGATTTAAGTAGTGATTAATCTTGCCACAAGCTTGAGAAACGGCGATTGACTCGAAATCTGTCACTTTGACACTTCAACATTTTCTTATTCAGTAGACTGCGTTTTCGATTGTAATGATGATAAATATACGTGCATGTTTCAGAAAAACCCGACATGCCCCACTCGCTGGCAGTGACGGAGATCCTGAGCCGCGGCGTGCGGCTGGCGTGGAGCCAAGGCTTCGACGGCAACTCCCCGCTGCTGGGCTACGCGCTGCAGACTGCGGCGCTGGCGGCCGCGGCGCGCGAGCGGCACTGGGACCGCGCGAGGACCATCAACGCCTCACTGCTGGGGCCCGGGCCCGTCACGTGCGTGCTCCATATATGTACTACCTTATTGCCCAGAGTGGCTGAAAGAAAGTCACGAAGACTCGATCAGGAGCCACTTATCCGCTCCACTTGAACATCTAAGCCCACCAGGCAATCACCCAAATAGACACAAAAAAATACCTAAATCGGTCGAAGTTAGGAGACGTCTAGCGAATACACGTACAGAAAATACATAGAGAAGATATGAAAGATAAAAGTAGATTATTGCTACAGTGTCATTAAACTAGCTTAGTCTATGCATTTAAAGCGTCGTTCAAACATTCGATATCTACCAACCACGAACCTGTTATTGAATAAATAAGATCAATCTTTATTCACCCATGAATTAAATATTGAGTGGAATTGAGCTCTTAACTATGCCTACTTCATGAGGGACTCAGCGTGATGATATGTTATTTGGACTTAAACATACTAAAAGTCAAGATGTAATAGTAGTTAAAGAGTAGTTCAAACAATATTTCCCAATCTCAGTACGCGTAGTATATTGATCGCCTTTTGGCTTCCAACGACCGTCACTAATTTGCAGGTTGATAAAGAAAGGTGACATCCACTATGAAGCCCTGGTGGGCAACCTGAAGCCTCACACCGCGTACATGATACGCATTGCGGCCATCAACCAGATAGACCGGAGCACCTTCACAGAACCCGTCGTTGTCAAAACGCAGGAGGAAGGTAAACCTGGACGTTGCAACTCATATTAATTAGGCCATCTATGCTGCCAACATACTGCCAACGTGATATGAGACTTGCCTTTCTTCAGGCATAACTTTAATTAAAAATACGTCATTGCATTTGATCTCAAATGTCTCCAGGTATCATTGATATGTTCTTCTTCACTCGTGGTGCGATGAATCATGTACTTGAGTGAAGAAAAACTCATTGGTACAGTCCGCTAAAGTTCAAATTGTGACATTTCGTGCACGTATTAGTAATGTAGTTCCCAATAAGCAACAGTGCGTGTATGGCCAGCGCCGTCGGAAGCCCCCACCAACGTGCACGTGTCGGCGGGCGGGCCGGGCGAGCTGCACGTGTCGTGGGGGCCGCCCGCGCGCGAGGCCTGGCACGGCGAGCTGCTCGGCTACTCCGTCACCTGCACGCAGCTGGCGCCCGGGGGGGCGCTGCTCACTAACACTTCCAGGTACGGCTCACTAACACTTCCAGCACGGCGAGCTGCTCGGCTACTCCGTCACCTGCACGCAGCTGGCGCCCGGGGGCGCTGCTCACTAACACTTCCAGTACCGGCTCACTAACACTTCCAGCACGGCGAGCTGCTCGGCTACTCCGGGTCACCTGCATCGCAGCTGGCGCCCGGGGCGCTGCTCACCAACACTTCCAGCCGCCTACCAACACTTCCAGCACGGCGAGCTGCCTTCCGGCTACTCCGTCACCTGCACGCAGCTGGCGCCCGGGGGCGCTGCTCAATAACACTTCCAGGCACGGCCAATTAACACTTCCAGCACGGCGAGCTGCTCATTACTCCGTCACCTGCACGCAGCTGGCGCCCGGGGGCGCTGCTCACCAACACTTCCAGGCAATGGCTCACTAACACCTCTCCAGCACGGCGAGCTGTTCGGCTACCCGTCACCCGTATCGCAGCTGGCGCCCGGGGGCGCTGCTCACTAACACTTCCAGGTACGGCCACTCAACACTTCCAGCACGGCGAGCCGCTCGGCTACTCCGTCACCTGCATCGCAGCTGGCGCCCGGGGCGCTGCTCACTAACACTTCCAGGTACGGCTCACTAACTTCCAGCACGGCGAGCTGCTCGGTCATCTGTCACCTGCACGCAGCTGGCGCCCGGGCGCCTACTTCAACACCCAGGCACGGCTCACTAACACTTCCAGCACGGCGAGCTGCTCGGCTACCTGTCAACTCGCCAGACGCAGCTGGCGCCCGGGGGCGCTGTCACTAACACTTCCAGGTACGGCTCACTAACACTTCCAGCACGGCGAGCTGCTCGGCTACTCCGTCACCTGCACGCAGCTGGCGCCCGGGGGGGCGCTGCTCACTAACACTTCCAGGTACGGCTCACTAACACTTCCAGCACGGCGAGCTGCTCGGCTACTCCGTCACCTGCACGCAGCTGGCGCCCGGGGGGGCGCCGCTCACTAACACTTCCAGGTACGGCTCACTAACACTTCCAGCACGGCGAGCTGCTCGGCTACTCCGTCACCTCCACGCAGCTGGCGCCCGGGGGGGCGCTGCTCACTAACACTTCCAGGTACGGCTCACTAACACTTCCAGCACGGCGAGCTGCTCGGCTACTCCGTCACCGTAAGGAATATGTAGGCATATTTTTTCAAATTTCAAGTCAATCGGCCTTAAAGTTCCTGAGATTTCGTGATGAGTGAGTTCAAAAATGGGATCTCCTATATATATATATATATATATAGATTGGTAGGTAATTGCAAATGCCAACAAGGCGTCCTTTCTTTCGGCAGAACGTTAACCGTGAATGGCTGGTCGGCTTCGGAACTAAACCTATCGGCGCTGAGGAAATTTACTCGCTATGAGGTGCGCGTGCGCGCCTTCAACGGCGTCGGGGCCGGCCCGGCCTCTGCGCCCGTGTCCGCGACCACACTAGAGGGAGGTAACACATTGCTGACTTTTGTTAACTGTACATTTCAAAACTCTAAGAAATCCATGGATGGAATGGATGGAAACCATGGATGCGCCCCCTAAATGTATGTAGATAAATCGAAGAGGTTTATGGGTTTAGAAAGGATTGATATTTTCGGCGAGATGATACGAGTGTAATTTCTCGTTAATGGTGTTAATTATTTCATACTGGAACGAACACTTACAAAACTTGATAATTTGAATAAATAGGTAACTGTATCAGCCTAAAAGTGAGAATGTCAAAAAGCGTTGAATGCCCCTTCCTTAAAAGGCCTTCAGGATGAAAACTCCTCCTTCCAAATAGGAATGTTCAAAGAGCCTTCGGAAATCCAGCCCTTTAAAAAGTTACTAGTAGTTATAAAAGTATGAGGTAGTCGCTCGGTAGTGGAGTCCCCCAAGCCCCAAGCCCCAAGCCAAGCAAGTCCCCTTGCAGTCCCCGAGGCCCCCCCGCTGCGCGTGTCGTGCGCGCCGCTGTCGTCGTCCAGCCTCAAGGTGTCGTGGGGCGCGCCGCCCGCCGCTGAGCACGGCGGCCTGCTGCAGGGGTACAAAGTCATCTACTCTCCACTCACGCCCGACCATGGTATGTCCACCATCATTTCGTCCTAATTTAGTCCTTATTGACTTTGAATTGTAGCGTTAAATGTGTTAGAATCCTGTAACGGATACCATTTGAAGGAAATTCTGTCAACGAAATGAGTTTCCTTAAAGTGCACGGTAAAGGATCTTCCTGGTTTTGTTGCAAGTATTCAAAGGTAGTGGTATCCGCCTACCATTGGGCGAGCGGCATGTCACCTATGTGGTGTAAAAAAGCACAAAAAATATTTAAATGAGTGTTGTGTGTACTGTGAGTACTGTGAATAGATAAAATTGTGCCAAATCGGTATCCCCGGCTACGTGGCAAGAAGCAATGTCATTTGCTACCTACATTTTGTTGTTGAACTTATTGTTCTATCAGAAGTAATATATTTTGTTTTTCAGCCGATGTCGGTGAGATCAAACGCGTGACTACAACGGAAACTTACATCCACACGCTGCACAAATACACCAACTATTCCATCCAAGTGCTCGCGTTCACTAACGCCGGCGACGGCAAGAGGAGTCCGCCGGTGCACTGTATGACAGAAGAGGATGGTATGCAAAGCTGCCCAATTTTTTTAATATATATAACAAAAGCGGCAAACAAGCCCACGGCCCACCCGATGGAAAACGGTTACGGCAGCCTATTTAAACTCACAATACTGAAGTATCACTTGCGCGTTGCTACTCTATGTTATACTGTGTTGGCAGCATAGTGGGACTAATTCCTCTGCTACCAACACGATATAACAATCCTCCACCTCCCCAACTAGCTCATTACTGGAAACCTTACATAATATAAATAATATATCCTCACGCCTTCTCACAAGGGTCCCCGAAGGGGTAGGCCGAGGTGTATAGGTAATACCCACACACCCACTTTCCGCCAGAGGTATATTAGGTGCCAACGTGACAGATGGCGAGTCCATCGCCGTTACTCAAGCACGACTATACATACGCCTTTGAATTTCTTCTCAGACGCATGCAGGTTTCCTCTCGATGTTTTCCTTCACCGTAAAGCTCGTGGTGTGACTAATCACTGTACTTAAGTTCCGAAAAACTCATTGGTACAGTCGAGATTCGATCTTGCGACCTTTGCGTCGCAGGCAACTGCTCGAACCACTCGGCCACCACGGCTCTATAAACTGGAAACCTTATTCACCTTTAATAAGAAAAAAATTATTGCTGCTTAATATCACTTTTCCGCGCGGACGAAGTCGCGGGCACAGCTATATTAGATAAATCTAAATAAAGCATTTTCCCCTCGCCAGTACCTTCAGCGCCGGAGAAGATAAAAGCATTGGCGTTCTCAAGTGACTCCGTTCTCGTGAGCTGGCTGCCACCGTTGCACCCCAACGGAATTATTTCCCACTATACTGTGTACTACAGAGAGGCTGGACGGTGAGTATTTAATAATTATTATGATCAACATTCTGTCAACGTTACGATTACGTTACGTTACGTTACGATTCGTTTGCGACTTCTTTAAGCTGTATGTTTAGTATGCCGTAAATAATATATAAAGTTTCTTTAAGAAAATAAATTGTACGCCTTCTTTAAGCCGTACATTTAGTATAACTGAAAGAAGTCGCATCTAGCTTTTTGGACGAATAACTAACTTCACCATCCATCACCTATTGATTGATTGATTGATTGAAACCATAATGATTGGTTACAATTCAAACAGAGCTTCCACATTACGTAGGTATAACGCAAAGGTAGTTCTTCTTCTTCTTTCTCGGTCCCTCAGTGCTGAGGATCGCGGCCACAACAGCTTGCTCTCCATTGGCTGCAGTTGTAAGTGCTGTGGACTGCCGTCTGGATGTCCGGCCCCACAGTTTTCTTTATGGCGTCTATCCATCTTGAGGGTGCTCTGCCCCTGGCTCGTCTTCCCTCCATCTGACCCACGATCATGTGTTTCTCCAGACTATGCTTAGGAGACCGCATGATATGTCCGAAGAAGCGTAGTTAGGAAGTATGTAAATTAAATAGATTGCCTTCTTCAGGTTAGGAAAGCACTCGAGCTTCACGGTGACAGCGGATAAGACCTCAGACATGGAGCTCATGTTTCAAGTGAGGAACTTGATGGAAAATCAGTTGTACGAGTTCTGGGTGTCGGCCACCACCGGCTCCGGGGAAGGAGAGTCCACCTTGGTGGTCGGACAGGGGCCGAGCTCAAGAAGTAGGTATTTAACTATTTATATTACACTTACAGACATTCCACGGGGCGCGTCTTTGATATTGTTCATTTAAATTATACAAATTGAATCCACATTGTTAAATCAACCTATCTCTAAAAAATTTTGATAACTTATCGATATTTGGTACGTATAGAACCAGAAAAATTTCCTCCCGACATAAGACCCATAAAATTATCTTAGGTTGTTTAAAAATACCCCATACCTTGGAACCACAAAGGTCTCGCACTACGCGGTTCCAAAGGAGTTTTCTTCCGCGAACGCTCAGGCTGTGGAATGAGCTCCCCGTTGAGGTTTTCCCTGGAGAGTACAGCATGGAGTTCTTCAAGAAGGGTGTGAAAAGATTCCTGCAGGGTCGGCAACGTGCGAGTGATACCCCTGGTGTTGCAAGCGTCCATAGGCGGCGATAGCCGCTTACCGTCAGGCGGACCGCATGCTTGATTGCCACCCATGTGGTATAAAAAGATAATAATTAAGAAAAAATATATATTTCACCACACAGTTATATACAATGATATAAAAAATATTGCAACTGCTAACATTGCTAGGCTGCAGAACAGCCTGAATTAATAGAAGGAAGAGGAGAAAAATAGATCCACTAGTGGCTAGTTATAGTATGGTGTCAATTTGTCATCGCAGTCCCGGCGCGTATCGCGTCGTTTGGGCGCTGGGTGTGGGTGGGCGCGGGGCGCGGGGCGCTGCTGGCGTGCTCGTGCGTGGGCGTGCCGGCGCCACGCTCACGCTGGGCGCACGCGCACGCTCCTGTCACGCACCACGCCTTCTACCGCGTCACGCACACCGGCCACCTGCACATACAAGGTACACCTCCGTGCCAGCAGTTGCATTCCATCGTGACACTCTCTTTGGTCGCCGTCACATATTCTAGATATCATACTTTACTAAATGCCATAAATAAATTGCATATCCTCATATCCTCAAGACTTCCCATAAGGGTCCCCGAAGGGGTAGGCAGAGGTGAATAGGTAGTACCCACACGCCCACTTTTCTCCAGAGATATATTTAATTTAAGGTGCCAACGTGAAAGATAGCGAGTCCGTCGCCGTTACTCAAGGATGACTAGACGTCTTTGAATTGCTCCTCAAACGCATGCAGGTTTCCTCTCGATTTTTTCATCCCCGTAAAGCTTGTAGTGTGACTAATCACTTTACTTAAGTTCAGAAAAAACTCATTTGTACAGTCGGGATTAGAACTTGCGTTCTTTGTGTCGCAGGCTACTCGAATCACTCGACCACCACGGCGGCACGACTATATTGCAAATTTTCTAAATTACGAACATGGCAACTTAAAGTAACAATAAAGCAGCACCTTGTATTTAAACAAACCTTTTCTATCTTTACAGAGGTGAACGAGCAGTCGTCCGGCAACTTCACATGTACGGCGAGCAACACGATAGGCGAAGACTCTATAATGTACGTGGTAACTGCCATATTGCCCCCGGCTGCGCCTGCGCTGTCCTTGCAGTACACCACGGCCTCCAGTATCAAACTTCACTGGCAAATGCCTGGGGACAATACAGAGCCAATATTAGGTGAGGATTTAAATATATCTTCTTAACTTTTTAAGATTATGTATGACTCTTGAATAATTAAGCTCCCAGTTTTTTTATCTGCCCAGAGTCTCGTCCTTGGTCTCTTTTTGCGAACAGACGGCTATTTTCTCTTTCACTTGCTTTCTATATATTAATAAAAATTTTGCTCTGACCAAGAAATCTTGAAACTCCCACCGACTCCTCCTGCCATGCTTCCTTTTCTATTCTATTCTTTTTATTAGCGTTTGCCCCTTCGTAATCAAAACTTTATTCCCGCAGGCTATTTGCTTCAATACAAGCAAATTGCGGAGCCAGAGTGGCATACAGTGGAACTGTCCCCGGAAGTCACATCATACACGATGGATATGCTCAAATGCGGTTCCACTTACAACGCGAAGATCCAAGCCCGAAACAAAATCTCTATAGGCCCGCCCAGTGAAGTTCTTACTGCGACAACGAGAGGGGGGCGTTAGTATGCACACGATTGAACTAATTCCTGCTTGTTTCTTTTGGTTATATAGATGCATTTGGTGAAACCTCTTGGCATAGCTATGATAAAACCTCGGCTATCATAGTTTCTCGCTACGTTTTCTTGGTGAAATTATAGCTATTTTTCAGTTATAAGCATTTTTTGGTGATCTGATGATGATATGGTCTAATTTTGTTAGTCGGTTAGTCATAGACCCGGATTTGGAAGCGTATTTCAGCAAAATATTATGGTTGCGTGACTACATAACTATCTTAATATAGTTTCCACTAAGGAATACACATCGCATTTAAAGAAAAAAACCTATACTACCTAAGCTTTTCCTAAATTAAGACGTAAGCCTATTCTCCCAGGCTTTTCCTAAATGGAAATAAAGAATACCTTTTCGTTTTTCATATTCAGGGCCAAAACCTCCAAAGCCAGAAGATCACGTTCACATGAATTCAACTGTAATAAAGATTAATTTCTACGCTTGGAGAGACGGCGGATGTCCAATCCTCGGGTTTCGAGTCTCGTATAGAAGAGCTGGCTCCGAGCATTGGATTAAGGTATCGGCTTATTGTTTGCAATACAGTCTTCAAATCTCTGAGACCTCGTGGCATTTTCGGTTTTTGATGCTTTTCAATGCTTGGTGATATTCTAGTAGATAGAAGTTCATTATAGTTTATTTCTTCAGGATATTGGGTTGCTCAATGCGGTTATTATGACGCATAGTAAACTCGATCAAATGGAGTATAAAAATAGATATATAGTTAAAATTCAGAAGATTCATAATTATTTAAGATCAAATTCGCAATTAAGAGATTTTCAGAGGAACTAATGTGACTATTCATTGATTTCATTGATTTCATTTGATTCATTAATTAAATTTAAGGTTAGTTAAATTTGTTTCGCTAGTAAAGATGGAGATGTGATTGAAATAGTAGAAAAAGAGTATTTAGGTTTTTTTCGGGTTTCAACCCGCTAGATGAAACAATCGAGCAATAAAGAACAAAATTATTCACTTATTACATAAACTCGAGGAGCAAATAATAGATTAGGTTGGATGTAGCAAGTACGTCTGCTGCTCTAACCAAACCCCATCAGATGGCATGCCCGTGGCACAATGTGCTTACCTCCGTGTAGGTGGGCGACAGCCTGAGCTCCGCCAGCCACGTGCTGGGGGAGCTGTCGCCGGGCACGTGGTACGAGGTGGCCGTGGCGGCCTTCAGCGACGCGGGCGAGGAGCAGGTCACTCTAAGGGCTGATACACACACGCTCACTGGAGGTACTCCTCACTCAAACCTACTATTACATCTTCCACGCAAAAACTACAAAACGGAATTGGATCAAATTTGGTACAAGGACGGATTATTTGCGTAATTAATACATAGGATATGCATCTCTTCTCCTGACTGGTTCTTTTTTCTCGAAAACGGTAGTAACTGTACTTTTATATTGAGAGTACTTTTGTAACTCGAGATGTTGTCTACGAAGTATGTATAAAAAGTGATATAGATTGTTCAGGGTGGCATAAACGGGCAAGCTACGATTGATCGGCGGAATGTTCAGGGTATTCATTGTCGTTTTATTGTTTGTAAAGAAATCTGTGATGATTCCGTTGTTGTACATTTATAATATAGCCAAAACCTTGGGTTTAAACCTGCTCTTTGCCAAGATCTCGTCATATCGCATGAGCATTGAGTAGTTGAGGAACCTCTCCGTGTGGCTAGAGCGCGTGCCCCCGCTGCGGGCGGCGGGCGCGCGCGGCGCGGGGCGGGCGGCGCTGGGCGCGCTGCTGGCCGCCGCGCTGCTGGCGCTGGCCGCGCTGGCTGCAGCGCTGTGCCTGCTGCACGGGAAGCGCAGGTAAGGCCCTAGAGCGGCGCGGGGCGGGCGGCGCTGGGCGCGCTGCTGGTCGTGCCGCGTTGCTGGCGCTGGTCGCGCTACGTAGCGCTGTGCTCATGCACGGGAAGCGCAGGTAAGGCCCTAGAGCGGCGCGGGCGGGCGGTGCTGGGCGCTGTTGCCGCCGCGTTGCTGGCGCTGGCCGCGCTGGCTGCAGCGCTGTGCCTGCTGCATCGGGAAGCGCAGGTAAGGCCCCAGAGCGGCGCGGGCGGGCGGCGCTGGGCGCTGTTGGCCGCCGCGTTGCTGGCGCTGGGTCAGCGCTGGCTGCAGCGTTGCGCCTGCTGCACGGGAAGCGCAGGTAAATTTAGAGCGGCGCGGGCGGCGGCGCTGGGCGCGCTGCTGGCCGCCGCGCTGCTGGCGCTGGCCGCGCTGGCTGCAGCGCTGTGCCTGCTGCACGGGAAGCGCAGGTAAGGCCCTAGGGCGGCGCGGGGCGGGCGGCGCTGGGCGCGCTGCTGGCCGCCGCGCTGCTGGCGCTGGCCGCGCTGGCTGCAGCGCTGTGCCTGCTGCACGGGAAGCGCAGGTAAGGCCCTAGAGCGGCGCGGGGCGGGCGGCGCTGGGCGCGCTGCTGGCCGCCGCGCCGCTGGCGCTGGCCGCGCTGGCTGCAGCGCTGTGCCTGCTGCACGGGAAGCGCAGGTAAGGCCCCAGAGCGGCGCGGGCGGGCGGCGCTGGGCGCGTTGCCGGCATGCTGCTGGCGCTGGCCGCGCTGGCTGCATACAGTTCGCTGCACGGGAAGCGCAGGTAGGTCTTCTAGAGCGGCGCGGGCGGAGTGGCGTTGGCGCTGCTGGCCGCCGCGCTGCTGGCGCTGGCCGCGCTGGCGGCAGCGCTGTGCCTGCTGCACGGGAAGCGCAGGTAAGGCCCTAGAGCGGCGCGGGGCGGGCGGCGCTGGGCGCGCTGCTGGCCGCCGCGCTGCTGGCGCTGGCCGCGCTGGCTGCAGCGCTGTGCCTGCTGCACGGGAAGCGCAGGTAAGGCCCTAGAGCGGCGCGGGGCGGGCGGCGCTGGGCGCGCTGCTGGCCGCCGCGCTGCTGGCGCTGGCCGCGCTGGCTGCAGCGCTGTGCCTGCTGCACGGGAAGCGCAGGTAAGGCCCTAGGGCGGCGCGGGGCGGGCGGCGCTGGGCGCGCTGCTGGCCGCCGCGCTGCTGGCGCTGGCCGCGCTGGCTGCAGCGCTGTGCCTGCTGCACGGGAAGCGCAGGTAAGGCCCTAGAGCAGCGCGGGGCGGGCGGCGCTGGGCGCGCTGCTGGCCGCCGCGCTGCTGGCGCTGGCCGCGCTGGCTGCAGCGCTGTGCCTGCTGCACGGGAAGCGCAAGTAAGGCACTCTTCGTATTTGCCTGACCGTGCCGGAGGAAGGGAACTATATACCACTGCTCGTACATTGAACTGAACACATTACGTCTGTCATTGTATCTTGATTGCAGACTATGAACGATCTAGTAATACGAGTACATATAAGGAAGTTATTGCAAGAGATACGCTTACCGTTATTATCGTGTCGAATACATAAAGTGCAAAATATTATGGAGACATTAGAATTAATACCACTGGTCGGCAGTAAATCCTTTGGAATTAATCAACGGTTCGATATGTTCGAGCCACAGGTGCCTGATGTATTTAATTGCCTACCAGATTCTTCTGCATCTCCAACGACAGTTACATGCGCGACGACAGGAAGCTAAGTGAAAGCAACGAGGCAGAACGGGAGAAGCTCAGGGAGGGACAGAAGCTGTATTCCTCCTCTTCTATCAACGGCAATGAGAAGAGTAACGATGACTCCTCAGGTAACACCGAACACTAGAAGAATTTAAATACCAAGAATTGCTGGTCTTTTTAATTGCAACGTATACAGCACCGCGGTTGCACCCATATAATATTTGACTTTGCCATATTTTACCTTAATTTATAGAAAATTTACCATCTTTTGCTCTCACCCCAATAGGTAATTATTTTCCTTATTAATGTATATTCCATCCGATTTATTTACTTTTCCCATTGTGTTGTTCTAATCGGAACTATATCGTCAGCGATCACTCTACTTTATATATCATGACTAAGTCTCAGTGAGTTTAAGGAGTATCAGGCTGCGTTTGCCTACCATAAAATGTCTGCGTCCCATTAAACTCTTGCTGGCGTTGTGTCCCAGCGGAGTTGTACGAGATCAGTCCGTACGCGACGTTCGGCGTGTCGGCGGCGCACTCACTGCAGTTCCGCACGCTGGCGCGCCGCGAGGACGACGCCGCGCCGCCGCATCGCCGACGGCGCCGCGCCTGCGACCACTACCGCTACGGTGAGCCCGCCCACACCCAACAACTAACACCACGAGTATTACCGACGAAAAATACAGCTGCCTGTGTGACAGTACCTCCACTCTAAAAAGAGTCGATTAATAAATACATTGGCTTTGGATGTGTTAATTCAGTGAAAGGTTATCAGAGTCATAATGAATTAATCGGTTACTGTCCACCGCTGTGTCAGAGGAGTCGAGCCTCTCCAAGTGCTCGACGGTGGAGGCCCGACGCTGCCTGCGCGCCCCGGCCGCGCCGCCGGGCCCGTGGCGCGACCAGCGCTCGGACTCCGACGACAACAGCGACAGCGCCGCCAACACCACCACCAAGGGTAACGCTCACCGGGCCTCTCAATATTATTATTATTTATTCATTATGTATGTTATTCATTACTACATTAGGTATTTATTGTAATACAGTTTGTATGTATGTTACGTTAAGGTATATATTTATGGGCCCTCTATTTGTACGTGTACTTTTATTGTGTTGCCTGAAATAAATTGATTAAGTATAATAATAATTACTCTAACACCACCACCGAAGTTGCCATTAAAATATTATAATTTCGGTATCACAAAAGATGTTAATTTGGTAGCTACTAGTTTTTTTATTATAGAAATACCATCATCATCATATCATCACGCCGAGTCATGCCTGGGGTTGGGATGCCTGTTGAGGTTGTCATGCCTTTCTTCATCTTTACAATCACGCCCTCATTCACGCCAGTTGATTTGCGAATCCCTTCATTGCGGATTCGATCTTATTTTAAATCGTTTTATTAGAATGTAGTGTGTTTTTCTTTTAATTATAAAAGTGTTTGTTCCGTCAGCCATGCCATTGACCAGTGTGCCTATATCAGGGTCGGGCACGTCTCCCTGCGGCAGCACGTACGGCAGCGGGCGGCGGAGCGCTCGCACCACCAGCAGGTAGACCTCAGGTACCTCCCCCGCCACTCCTCCACTCACGCCGCTCACACCAAGCCACACCGCACAACTGCCAGCACTTCCATCACTAGACATTTACTTAGGTAGCCGTTAATACACCGTTTGACTAGTACTAGAGATAAAATATGCTTCTTGGGCCGATGATAAACACAACACCTATAGTATAAAAAAAAACACGATATTGATGCGGAAGACGCAAGGATCTTGAAATTAATGTTAGGTGGGTATTATAAAACAATTGCGTACATTCCATAATTGGCATACTTTAGCACCCAATGTTTCTACGAAAAATCTATTATTATGTCTTCCATGTTACTTCCACTCATCTTTCAAAATGGCAAAATTTGTTTGGAAACTTTCATTGGAATATGGAATTGGAAAGAGCTGTCTAATAAGTGCCTCCGAACCTAGAAAAAAACATGTTCACATTATTAGTGAGCAGCTTACAGCTGTAATTCTAACGCAAATTTATTACCTTAGATAGAAATGTTAACACAAAAACAAAATATATTAATAATCAACAGCAATATATTTTTATGTAGAGCATTTTATTTGGTACTGGTATGCTATTACTTATTTTTTTTCTGTTGCAAAGTTTTGTGTTAATACCTATCTACCTGCCTATTAGATATTTTGTATTTTTAAATCATAGACCATAGATTAAAGCAAATTTCTTATAGACCTTACTTTGATTTAATTTCTGTATAAGTATTGAAATGTATAGTAACTTTGTACTTCAGTGGAGGCCACAATGGGAGCGATGGGCTCTCCGGAAGCTTCGCCCAAGTCCCCGCCGATATATCGTCACTCATTGAAAAGTAAGCCTTAGTTTTTTATTTATATTAGTCATACTTCATAGCTACATTCGATTACAATATTACTATACTAATAATTATAATTCATTTAGGTATTTCACATATCAATCCATAAATTAATTTGATTAGAAAATACACTTTTTTTAAAAGGGATAGAAACTTAAAAGAGAAATCAAAATTAAAAAAAACATTTTACATCTACATTACGTATTCAATAGTAAAGTTTACGATTCGTACAAGTCTCATATAGTGTTGTTCGGCGATCAAATTATTTTGACAGTAACTTTTCTTAATGCTGTTTGTTAGCGATGATAATCTGATTTTATATTTCAGATATCAACAAAGGAAAGAACAAGAGCGAAGAGAGTGTACTATCCATGTTTAGCAGGTTTTAATTTTTTCATGTTTTTCAACATCATAAAAACCTATAGGAGATGCGTGCTGCATGGACTGAAGAAAGTTAATAATGATGACTGCAACACTGGTGTAAATGTTTAAACAAAATGGCCTTGTTTGGTTATGTATAAAATTATAGTAGAATAAGAAAAGAGGCTTAAATTGTTACACGCTATTCTCAATTCCATGATGTTATAACAAATTGTTACATGATAACATATTATTATATTTTGAAATATAATGTGTGATTAACTGTGACAAGTGACAGTTGAATTTCTAATGTGACATACAGTTTGTAAATAATAAAGATATTCTGGCATGAAGCTATCATGACGTCCCATTGCTTTCTTTATTCAAAAGCTGGAAGGGGAAGGAGTGGATGTCACCCTATGACTAGTCCCTTTCAGATTGTTATTGGCAACAGCACATCATGGTAATATCCATAGTCGAAACTTTATGTGAGATCGAGGTGTTTATAACCAATTTCGTCATTTTAAATGACTCTATCCAAGTAATTATTGTTTAAGCTGTCCAAACTTTAGCAAGTCAAAACTTTGCTAAGTGTAAAATATTGGCTCAGATTACAATGGTAAGCTTCAATTATCTTATGGCATAATGTATCTTCTGTAAAAAGAAGATCATATTATAAATTATATAAATTGATAATTTTATTATAATAAATAAATATACTTAAGAAAGAATGTAATGTTAACGGCTGTTCCAAATGCAAAAGATACATATCATTAAAATAGACTGCCATTAAATAAGTAAAATAATTATTTTTACTTTATTGTTGATAGATAATTACGTTGTAATTTATACACTATTGTATGAAATCTTTCTATATACATGTTGTGTATTAATATAAATGATTAATATTAGCAAGGTGGAAGGAAATAAACGATGTGTGTTGTGACGTCTATATTTTTCTGACAATTTGCCACATGTCCCGAACTTCCCAAATAAAAAATATTTCAATATACAAAAAAACTTTATATCCAAAGTACAGTTCTGTTTGTCTGAGTGTCTCTTATATAAAATATAAATAAAAAAAACATAGAAATATTGATTCTTACAACCTGACAGGCTAGTGACTAAAGCAACAATATCGATATAATAGGTATGTAGATAATAGGTACCTATTGCATTTTTTTAAATTCTTTTCTTCAATAAAACAATAGCATTAACGCCAGATGAAAACTTATATATTGCCCGAATAAATTTGTAGCCCGGCCTTACGAAAACTAGGTAGACGCTTATTTTTCTCTAGATACCTTCCCCATGTTTTTCATATATATATATATTTTTTAATACCTGTGACAATTTCTCACAAATTGACCTCCCAAGTTAAGCAAAGCTTGTGTTATGGTCATAGATATAGGATGTAGCGAAAAAAATCCTAAATCTATGGTTATGGTAACGGGACAACGATATATTTACTTATATAGATAGATATATACATAAATACATAGAACATCCAAGACTAAGGTACAAATACTCGGGTTCATCACACAAATATCTGCCCTCAGCGGGATTCGAACCCGCGACCTCAAGTTTCGCAGTCAGGAGCTGTAACCGCTAAACCAGACGGTCGTCAAATACTACTATAAGAAAATAGTATTAGCCTCCTAATAATTATATACCTACCGAAATTAGTAATTACTTATATAATAGGTACACCTGTTGTGAGATGGTACAAGCCCCCGATAATGTAGCAAAAGTTACCGGAACTCACGTCGTAACGTGAGTTTCGAGACCAGTCCAGAGACAATACAAAAAAAAAGTGATGGGACCAGCCCCTGTAATTATTCAAAATAAAACTTTTTAAGTGTAAACTTTAATAATTATTATATAAGTATTGCAGAATTAGTTAATTGACTTTGAGAGCATGATAATCGACTAAACGTTTAGGCGACTCTATAACTTATGTCAGTTGCAATCCAGGAACTGTGCAGCTCTAGCAAAAATAATAAGATAAGACAGGGTTGTAAGTGGAAGTAGGTTTTGCTGTCAGTCAAGTCAATTCAATTCTCAGTTAAATTATTTGTTGTTTAAAAGTAGGCCCATTTTGTCAGTGACGATGAATTAAACATATTTTAAAATCCCTCCGTTTGGATCAAGAAAGACCTTTTCAAATGAGAACCATGGAAAATCTGTGAATTTGTATTGTTTTGATGCCATTCGTCTATATTGATTTATTGCGAGGCACTGACCTGTTTTACTTATTTATTACGTAGCCCCGTAAATAATTAATATTTACATTAATAAAAGAGCAATATAAATTAAGTTAGATTTATCATACGTTAATAATCGTCTGCTTAAAAATAAGGGAGGGGAATACACGGGGAGGAGATGTATCCTCTGATTTGAACATGATTAATAAATAAAACGTGAAAAGTCTTCAATTTCGTTATGGTGTGTAAATTCCACAATGATGACGCCTATTGAGGAGAAGAAAGATGATAAGGTAGGACTCAATTTATTATTTATATCTTCATGAATAAATTTTATAGAGTATTTAGAAAATCATTGTTAAAAATTCATTTTAGGAGGGCTACTCTGATTTGAATGTATATATTTAATAAATATTAAAATATACTAGTCTCTAAGAACTGTAGGGTAAGGTAAATGTCTATTCAACTAATTGTATATTTATAATGGTTTTATTTTGAAATATAGATGTGAGTTTATTGTTGTTTATTGAAGTAGGTGCAATTACCATAAGTTATTGACTTATATTCATCATCATATCATAATGCTGAATCCCTAATGGGGTAGGCAGAGAGTATAGAGAGTAAAGAGTTCTCTCTAGACTCACATACCTCAGGATCACATAGCTTAGGAAACAACTACTATATAATATATATTAATTAGTATTTAGTACAAAGCGGTCAAGGAGATGGTTCTGGACTGAAAAAATGGTGGCAGCACAGCACATAACAGTTACATAGTCAATAATTATAATCTTACATTTAAGAACAAGTTTAGTTCATTGTTATATGTTTTTGTTTATTAAGAGCTGTCTTTATTATTAACTAGCTATCCAGCCTCCTATTGGACAAATTATTAGGTATATCAAGACAAAATAACCAACTACAAAAGGTCATGTTCATCTTAATGGACACCATTTCTTAAATTAATGATGGTGAATTTGTGACTGTCAATGCTTGTGATTTTAGTTCAATCAAATGTCTTAGCTGTTCCATTTAAAAATTATTGACTTTAACATCAGGCTTAAAGAACCAAGTACTTTAATTGTTTGCAGCAGTTTTTCTATCCTTGATGGCTACTTTCCATCTTCCCTTCTAACTTAAATAGGACTTAAAACAAGGATGACTTATCTTATGAGCTAAGTAAAGGCATACAAAAGTTGCTCTGGGGCAATCAGGCAGTGCATTTAAAAGGATAGTGACAATTTATTCTCGTTTTAATCGTCCCGTGTTTCCAGATACGCTCTGGCATGGTTCAAGTGTCGGACGGAAAGTCCAGGCCGCGGCCGGCCAGGCTGGTACTCACGATGGATGCGGTGACCGTGCAGCGTGAGGTGCTCGTGCCTCCACAGCCACCCAAGGAGAAAGTGCCACATACTAGGGTGGGGGTTGATTAATTTATTAATAATTGTTGTATTGAAAAGACAGAGCTAAAGTTTAATTTAAGTATAATTTATTTTATTTAATTAAGTATTACAATAATTATGTGGCGGTCGTGCGAGCACAGAGCAAAGAGAAAGATACAAGGCTAGTTACATTAGGCAGAACTAGATGGCGCTACTTATTATGTTTAACTTAGCAACATCCTCCCTTAAACATAAACCCATTTTTCTAGAGAAGTAGTCGAGCTTGGTCTGTGGAGTCGCTTTGGTGAGGATATCGGCAACCATCTCTCCGGTGTTGACATATTGCACTTCAATCTCCTTTTTACATATATTCTGCCTCACAAAATGGTGCCGGACATCTATATGTTTGGTTCTGGAATTATAAACATCATTCCCTGAAAGTTTAATACAGCTTTGGTTATCGCAATAAATACGTATAGTATGATGCTTGAGATGTGGCCAAAACTGTTCTTGTAGTTGTTTTAGCCAAAGTGCTTCTTGGGTGCATGCTGATAAAGACATGTATTCAGCCTCTGTTGTTGATAGTGCAACAGTAGGTTGCCGCTTCGAGCTCCATGATATAGCTCCTCCCTGAAATATAAATGCATATCCTGTGCAGGACCTTCTGTCATCCTCAGAGTTAGCCCAGTCAGCATCACAATAGGCATGAACAATTTCTTCTTGTACACATTGCTTGTAAGACAAGCTGTAGTTTTCTGTACCTCTTAAATATCTCAATACACGTTTCAAAGTTACCCAATGTTTCATTTCTGGTTTATTGTTGTATTTACTAAGGTAATTAACTACATAGCTGATGTCTGGTCTTGTCCCTTGAGATAAATATAATAGACATCCAATTACTTCTTGGTAAGGTATATTGCTCAATATTGCATTTTCTTCACCAGTTGAATGTAACTTTGTAAGTGGATCTATTGGTGTCTTGACAGGTATACATTCTGACATACCATATTTCTGTAGTACTTCCTGTATATATTTCTTTTGATTAATTAACATTATACCATTTTTCCTATCTCTTGTCACATGAAGACCAATATAGTGACTTAATTCTCCCATGTCCTTCATGCAGAACCTCACACACAATTTTTGTTTTACTTGGTCCTTTGTAGATTTACAGTTTGTGAATAAAATCAAGTCATCAACATAGATTGCTAGAAATAAAATATCTTTCTCACTGGATATTTTATAATAAATACAAGGGTCGATACTTGAACGATTCAGACCTATGTCTCTGAGTGTACCATCTAGCTTTTTATTCCAATTCCGGCTGGCTTGTTTCAGCCCGTATAATGATTTTTTTAATAGACAGACATCGGTGTCATTTCCATTTTTATACATAGGCGGCTGTACCATAAATAACTCTTCTTCGATGTCGCCTTGTAAGAATGCTGAAACGGCGTCCATTTGATCGATGTCCATGTCATATTTCGTAGCCAGTGCTAGTAGGTAGCGGAGCGAGGAATACCTTATAACAGGTGAGTATATTTCATCATAGTCAATACCTTTCTTCTGAGCACAACCTTTCACAACTAATCGTGCTTTGTACTTGGCTATGGTTCCTTTCTCATCTTTTTTAGTCTTGTACACCCATTTACATGGTATTGCCTTCTTACCAAGCGGCAGTTTAGTTAATATCCAAGTTTCATTTTCAATTAATGACTTATACTCTTCATCCATGGCTTGTAACCATTGCTGTGAATTTGTGCATGATAAAGCTTCTTCTAAACTCATTGGATCATTGCATATAGCCAGATTCGCATAACATAGATTGTCATTACATTCATCAGTTATTTTACTTCTTTGCACATGTTTCTGATTCCGTGTTCGGACTGTGACATTAGAAAAACTTTGGTCGAATGAGCTGTCATCTGCTATCTCTCCACTGCTAGGTATATAAGTAGAGTCATTTGCGTCTGAAAAAGATAAACTATCTCCTGAAGTAGGATTTTCAGAGTCTTGGATAAGTGTCTGATCAAGTGTTTCTTCTTCTAAACTGGATTCATCCGGAGTTGTTACTTCTGACTCTGTACACTGCGTACTTACTCCCAACGTTGATGAAACTGGTACTATGTTCCGTTTTGTCATAGTAGCAGTAGGTTTTAACTTCTCTTGACTCTCTTCTATAAATACAACATCTCTACTCTTTACAATTATTCCTTTTTTCATGTCCAATAATCTGTAGCCTTTTGTATTTTCACAGTAGCCAACAAACCTCATTTCAGTAGATTTTGTGTCCCATTTTTGTCTCTGTTGTTTCGGTACATGAACCATGGCTATGCATCCAAATATTTTCATGTGGCATATATTAGGTTTTTTTCCTGACCACTTTTCTTCAGGTGTCATGTCATTAAGAACTCGAGATGGGGATCTATTTATGATGTAGGCTGCTGTTGACACAGCCTCAGCCCAAAAAGTTTTTGGCAACTTTGCATCACTGAGCATGCACTTGGCGCGTTCTACAAGAGATCGGTTCTTTCTCTCACTCAAACCGTTCTGTTCAGGTGTGTACGGCGTTGTAGTTTGATGCTTGATGCCAGAGTCTGAAAGATACTTCAAAAAAATTTTATTACAGTACTCAGTGCCATTATCTGTGCGAATAATTTTTATCTTCTGATTTAACTCATTTTCCACCTCACATTTGAAGCTATGAAAAACTGCAGTTATATTGGTTTTGTCCTTTAAAAAATATACAAACACTTTTCTCGAAAAATCGTCAATAAATGTTATAAAATATTTTGCCCCACCCATTGATGAACATTCCATGGGGCCACACAGGTCAGAGTGAATGACCTCAAGCAGAGATGTCGCTCTTGATCCTATGTTTCTAAATGGCAATCTGGTCTGTTTACCTTGTATACAGGGGATGCACGGTTTAGTGTCATTTTTTGTAATTTTTACCCCTTCTGTACAGGTTTCTAATTTCTTCACATCAACATAATTCAGGTGTCCCATTCTGCGGTGCCATACATCTAAACTTTCAATGCTATCAGTGGCAGTAAGATATGCACCCCCTCCAACAGTATTCAGTTTATACATATTGTTAGTAAGTCTGGCCGTTGCAACTAATTTTTTTTCTTTATTATAAATATTACAGCCACAACTATGGAAATTAACTTGACATCCATTTTTTACTAACTGGCTAACCGACAACAAGTTAGTACTCAGTTCTGGAATAAACAAAATGTCTCTTACTTGTACTTGGTTTACTTCACCATCACTACAGCAGAGATTGAGATCCAAATTTCCCATCTTTTGTACGGTGACTGAAGAATTATTGGCCACCTTTATAGTTTGTATCGGAGGTGTCTTTGTCTCATATAACCAATCAGATCTTCTCGTCATATGCATGGATGCTCCAGAATCTACAAACCAATCACAATCATTGATTGTTGTGCAAGCTGAAAAAACTGCAGCATAATTTTTATTAGAATTAGAATTTTCCTTTTTATTTGTAAAACAATTTTTACTCAGATGCCCATATTTGTTACAACTGTAGCAACGGGGACCACGGGGTTTATTCTGATTATTCTGGGGACTATAATTTTTCTTTGGCGGGTATCTATGCTTTGTGTACAATGCAGTAGTATCAGATTCCTTTTTTACTTCTTGTAACAACTTTGTTTTAATAGAATCTGCACTTATTACGACACCGGAGCTTTCTATTCCCATTATCATTGGTTTGTACTGGTCTGGCAAACCTGCTAACATCAGAGTTCCCAACCATTCATCATCAATCTTGAAATTTATATTTCTCAGCTTATGAGCGGTAGTTACTAGTTTATTTACATATTCCTCAATATCAGTACAACTATCTAGGTTTGTATTAATGAGATCACGTAATAAAGCTACTTTCCTGCTCAATCCGGAGTCTTCAAACGCAGACTTAAGTTTGGCCCACACATCTCGCGCACTCAATGCCTGTTCAATGTGGTGGTAATTATTTGGGTCAACCAGGAGAATAATCTTGCTTTTGGCCTTTATATCTTTGGTAGTGTCAACGGTTTCCTTGTTGTCAGGATCCACACATGACCATAAATCTTCGTGCTCTAAGTATGCTCTTACAGCGAATTTCCATGTATTGTAATTGTCCCTTCCGGTCAGTTTATCAATATGCACGGTGTTTATAGACATTGCTTCGGAAAACTGATAGGGTTATTATGTGAAATACGCTGAGAATAAAATAAACCGGGCCGGCGACCTAACCTCACTTTTCTTACAACACACGCGGTTACTTTTCGGAACTAAACTTTTAACTTTTATTTAAAACGAACACTTTTTCAAATTATGAGATAGGCCCATAACCTGTTGTATTGAAAAGACAGAGCTAAAGTTTAATTTAAGTATAATTTATTTTATTTAATTAAGTATTACAATAATTATGTGGCGGTCGTGCGAGCACAGAGCAAAGAGAAAGATACAAGGCTAGTTACATTAGGCAGAACTAGATGGCGCTACTTATTATGTTTAACTTAGCAACAATAATACATACAAACATATTAACTGCATTCCTCACAGGGTTGACACAGATAGTAGAATGTGACATCTCTGACAGACCTTTAGCTTAATTCATATTTTTTTTGTTACTTCATACAAGGTTTCAAGTACCTTCGACATTCACATCCTTACTATTGATTAAGGTTATTTATTCATTCAATAATTAAGTAGGGCTTTGGATTTTTGAAACCTTAAAAGTTAAAACAAAATTTAATTCTTTTTCACAATCTATATAATGAGTCCCCAGTTTTGTCCCTAATTCTTAGCTGTATAATAGAAATGGAAATCAAATCTATCATATCATAGAATTTGGTAGTTTAAATGCACTAGTTTTAAAGTACACCTAAATGATTACACTGAAATAATGATAATTTTTTATGAATCCATGTTATATAGAACTTGAACTTGTCTCCAGGAACGTATGGTGCAAATTACCCGCCAGAAGGTTGGTGGATTAGGACTGAGTATAAAGGGTGGCTCTGAACACAAGCTGCCCATCTTAATATCTAAGATATACAAAGACCAAGCGGCTGACCAGACGGGTCAGCTGTTTGTTGGGGATGCCGTTATAAAAGGTACATTGTCCAATGTTATTCACTTTATGTTTCTTGGTGCTTCCTCATGCTTAGTTAAATTGAGTCTCTGGAGATATTCCTCTGTGCCTTTAGTACCTGGTTATAATTATTTCTAGCACTGCAACTTTCTGAAACAGTATAATTTTAATCACCCTTTGCTATAAATATTAAAACAAAAATAAAAGCCGTGGTGGCCGAGTGGTTCGAGCAGCTGCCTGCGACACAAAGATCGCAAGTTCGAATCCCGACTGTACCAATGAGTTTTCTGAACTTAAGTACAGAGATTAGTCACACCACGATGGCACCTGATATACCTCTGGCGGAAAGTGGGTGTGTGGGTATTACTTACACACCTCTGCCTACCCCTTCGGGGACCCTTGTGGGAAGGCGTGAGGATATACTATTATATAAGAATAAAGTGATAGTACATACATTGTTGTACATACAAGTATGTAATTATTCACTACGACAATCAATACAGCTTAATTATTCACGATTACTGGTTATCATAACATTTCGCACATATATGAAGGACCAACAGTGAAGCTTTACTAACTTAGTAATAGTTAGTTATATCCTCACGCTTCCTTTTTTTTTTTTTTTTTTCCAACTAGAGTGGCAAACAAGCATATGGTCCCACCTGATGGAAAACGGTTAACGCAGCCTATTTACGCTTGCAATACCGAAGTATCACTTGCGCGTTGCCACTCTGTGTTCGGAGAGTTATACTGTGTTGGCCGCACAATGGGACTAATCCCTTACTGCCAACACAATATAACAATCCTCCCCCTCCCCAAGGAGCTCATTACTGGAAACCTTATTCACCGCGTAGGAACACAACACAAAAAATTGTGTTATTTGGCTATGGACTTCCATAAGGTGGAGGTCCTGCCCCAGTCGGGCAGCTCCAAATTCGAACGGGAAACCCGTTATGCCCTACCTCTCTTAGTACCATCCCACAAGTGTCCCCGAAGGGGTAGGCAGAGGTGTATAGGTAATACCTACACACCCACTTTCCGCCAGAGGAATATTAGGTGCCAACGTGATAGATGGCGAGTCCATCGCCGTTACTCAAGCACGACTATACATACGCCTTTGAATTTCTTCTCAGACGTATGCAGGTTTCCTCTCGATGTTTTCCTTCACCGTAAAGCTCGACTTAGTAATAATATATGTATATATGTATTTATACACTATGGTAGATGTTGGTTACTTAAATATACTTCATTAATATTGCAAGGCATGAAATTCACATAAATACTGTACCATATGTTTGATTGACATACATGCATCTAGATGCAAATGACTGCACTATTAAACTAATTAAAGAGGTCCTCGTTATGGGAATTAGAGACAATTGGCGCTGACGACTTTAATTGTAGGACAAGAACAGTGGCTATTGTATAATTAATACCACACTGTGTTCTCTTTATGCCTTCTCAACGTTACTGATAATAATACGTATAAATAGAAGAAAAATTTTTTTGAAGAATTGAAGAACAAAAAACAACCGTTTTTTTTCTCAATTATGTTGAAAGCTACTATTATTCTCTGCATTCCACAGAAGGGATAGGAAGGTTCATCCCCGGCGCAAAGGGGAAATGAGGGTATTGACTCATTCGCTGTAGTGTCGTTTGTAACAATTTAAAACCCTCTTTTCGTCAGTGATTTATTTAGGTGCTTACGTGACAGACTGCTCCATCGTTGTCTCTCAGTACGACTATACATACATAATATGTACGTCTTTGAATTATTTAGAACCATCCGGTCAACCTTCACAGGTTGACACCACGCAAAAACCTAAAACTCATTGGTACAGTTGGCGTTTGAACTTTCAATCTTTACGTCGCACCCTCTACTCGGCCACTATTGCTCTGTCATGATATTTTTAATTAAGACCAATTCATTGTTATTGTCAATTCCAGTGAACGGCGAATATATAACAGCGTGCAAGCACGATGACGCGGTGAATATATTGAGGAATGCCGGAGACATCGTCGTGCTGACGGTGAAGCACTACCGGGCCGCCACGCCCTTCCTGCAGAAGCAAGGTGAGCGATGATCATCTATCTACGAGGTTTGAAGCGAAAACCGAGGATATCATATCCAGATATCCAGAAATTGTCTTTCTTCATTGAAGATGTGACAACACAGTGATCAATTTAATTAAAATCTGAATTTTATTGATACTGATCGATAAGCCTGCTGTTTCACACAAGTATTTGTACCTTATTGGTGGATGTCCTATGTATTTATAATAATATTATCCTCACGCCTTCCCACAAGGGTCCCCGAAGGGGTAGACAGAGGTATGGGTAATACCCACACACCCACTTTCCGCCGAGGTATATTAGGTGCTAACGTGACAGATGGCGAGTCCATCGCCGTTACTCAAGCACGACTATACATACGCCTTTGAATTTCTTCTCAGACGTATGCAGGTTTCCTCACGATGTTTTCCTTCACCGTAAAGCTCGTGGCGTGACTAATCAATATGTATTTATGTAGGTATATATAAGTATACATATCATCACGCCGAGTCCCTAACGGGGTTGGCAGAGGGTGTAGAGCGCCAGTTCTCTCTAAACTTACATACCTCTTTCCCTTGTCCACATTCATCAGTCTCTTAAATAAAGTAAATCAGCCCCGGATCTTCAATTTTTTTTAGTTGGGGCAAAAACTAAAAAGTGCCGCCCCCGCCCACTAACATTTTTTTTTACCTTTAGTGTATGTTAACAGTGTCTGTTTACAATATTTGAAAAACCGCGTTTTAATAAATGCATTCTGCAGTCGCAGACCGCATCAAGAATGGGTATCTGAACAACTAGCCTGTCCACCGACAGATGTGTTTGAGAGTGTCGATGCTTGCTGGCAGTTCCTTAAGTCCAGCATGTTATGCGCCGCGAAAGAGGTTTGTGGCATTTTGAAAGAGCGGACAACCAAAAATTGCGATGGTTGGTGGGATGATGAAGTAAAGAAGAAGTTAAAAAGAAGAAGGATGCAAGGCAAGACATTTTAGCTATGTCCAGCTCAAGTGAAAGTATGAAATAAAAGACGAAAGAAAAATATCGCTTGCAAAAAATTCGCACGATAGAAATAATACAGGAGCGTGAAAGGTTTCAAATGAATGTAGACGAAAAACTGGCACACAATTTCAAGGACAACGCAAAACTTTTTTGGAGGGAAGTTAAGAAGTCCAGAAGTTGTGTCACAGCTAGTAGCAGGATGAATGTGATTCTTTCTAAGGAGAATGACATACTGACAGACAACACAGACGTCCTCAGGCGATGGAGTGAATTTTACAAAGATATGTATGATGATGATGCGGCTGATCTACTCACAGATCTGCCTCCAACAGAATCTAGCGAGGATCCTTTAGCGGATAAAATAAGTATGGGAGAGATTGTAAGAGCGATTAGAAGTCTTAAATGTGGAAAAGCAGCGTGAAAGGATGAGATGACAGCTGAGATGATCAAGTACGGAGGACCAGTGGTCTGGGACGTCATCTACTTGCTATGTAACCTGTGCTGGGAAATGGGTGATGTTTCGAGCGACTGGAGGCGAGCAGTCATCGTGCCTTTCTATAAAGGAAAGGGATCACGATTAGACTGCTCAAACTATAGAGCTATCAGCTTGGTCAGCTTAGCTACAAAGTGTACACGAAGATCCTGACGATCAGAATGCAAGAGCGATCCGATAGGTTCCTCTGGGAATCCCAAGGTGGATTTAGACCAAGAAGAGGATATATGGATCAAACCTCTCGAAAAAAAAAAGTTTTTGGATAATAACCAAAAATTTTTCTGCACTTTCGTCGACTTAGAGAAGGCATTTGATAGTCGTACGAAAGGAACTCTGGGACGTGTTGCCTGGATATGGAGTGAGTGGAGTGAAAATGGGAGACTTAGTGGTCAACTGCCTACTATACGCCGATGACGCGGTTTTACTGGAGTCATTAGAGGGCGAACTGCAGTCACTAGTTACTATAATGAAAGAAGAATGTGGAAGAAAGAAGGGGCTGCGCCTAAACGCTGGCAAGACTAAGCCTCTGGCATTCGAAAGAGATGAACAAGTGACCGAGTGAATTTGTATATCTATGAAGCATGTTCACATGAGATGAAAAGTATGAAAAAGATATTGAAAGAAGGATAACTGCCGGTAATAAGGTGAATGGGGCCATGTCGGCGTTGATGGGCAGCAACAGTCTCAGCAAGAATGCCCGAGTTCCACAATGCGATATTGATGCCTACTTTATTGTATGGCGGCAAATCCTGGCAGCAGTTGATATGCAGTCTCTTCGAAAAAAGTGCGGAGTCACGATTTTAGATCGAATCCGCAATTAAGAGATCCGCAAATCAACTGGAGTGAATGAGGGTGTGATTGTAAAGATGAAGAAAAGCATGTTACGTTGGTTTGGACATATAGAATGGATGAGTGGTGAAAGATTGACGAAACAGATATACAAGCAAAAGTGTGTGCAAGAAGAGACAGAGGAAGACCACGCTAACTAGCTCGATCAAATCGATCAGACGCTCAAGGACGGGATCGTCAAGAGTACTCGAAACCAACGAGCATGTATGAAGAGACTGATGAATGTGAGCGAAGCGAAAGAGGAATATAAGTCTAGAGAGAACTGGCGCTCTATACTCTCTGCCTACCCCGTTAGGGACTTGGCGTGATGATTTATAGATGATGATTACACATACATTTATCAAAATATATTTTTTTAAACTCTATTTGTCTGTCTGTCTGTTTGTTCCGGGTAATGTCTGAAACGGCTGGACGTGTGAATTTGCCGCCCTCTGAATTTGCCGCCCGGGGCATAGGCCCCGGCTTGCCCCCCCCTAGATCCGGCCCTGAAGTAAATATATCGTTGTCTAGTTACCATAACACAAGCTTCGCTTAGTTTGTGTAGAGTTATCCCAAGGTATTTATTGGTATTATTATGTTGCTACCAAAGAAAGCTGGATATTAAATTTATCGCGGTAGAAAAGAGCTTCTTCAAAGGAGTTTTCATGAAATGTGCCTCCCTTGCCTTAATGGAAGGTAATTAGCCGCAAACTAGGTGGCATGAGTGACGAGAGGCCTAGCGGCCCCCAGAGGCCCCCGAGGCCCCCAGAGGCCCGAGGCCCCCAGAGGCCCCCGAGGCCCCCGAGGCCCCCAGGCGCGGTAGCTGAAGGTATTGTCCGCAGCGGACGGCGCGTCGGACACGGACAGCAGCGCCGGCGACGAGCACCCCTCCCTCCACGCCGACGGCGCGCAGCTCGACGCCAACTGCAACTCCGAGAAGAGCTCCCAGCACTCCAATGAAGGATGGCAGGTGCCTCTCCGTGCTATTTTTGTGAGGCGGTTCGAATCCCGTATCCTGAAAGCCTTTTTCCTGTCCATAAAATTGAATTATTCTTTTTTTTATTTATTTATTTACTTATTATTACAAAGATTATAGAAAGGTTGAGCGAACAAAGATTGACGAAACAGATATACGAAGCGAAAGTGTGTGCAAGAAGAGGCAGAGGAAGGCCACGAAAAAACATAAACTGGCAAATAAAAAAAAATACATAGTCTTCATTGGAGAAATCCACCTCTATTAAATAAATAACCGTCTATTTTGAGACATCATTCGATACTTGATAAAATACTATTTAGGTATTGTGAGAGCTATGAAATTGTCCATTATATTTAAAGCCGTCGATAGGAACTAGCTGTTCTTTGGCACATGGCTTCCGTGGTGGTATGAACGCGATGGCTGTGTGTAGCGGCTTTAGTGCGTGTAGTGCGCGCAGTGAGTATAGTGCGCGCAGTGCGTACAGTGCGTGTAGTGGTCGCGTGTCCGCAGAGCGCGTGGGGCTCGGGCTCGGACAGCCGCCCGCCCTCGGCCGCCGACGGACGCACCGAGTGGGTCGACGTCGTCTCGGGTAATGCACACCACACACACACACACACACATACATAACACACACGTTTTATATTTCACTATTAACATGTGAACTGCACTGTAGCTATTAAAGTCTTTACTTAACCTTTAATCATGCAAAAAACTAATTAGAATTGATTGATTGATCCATTTATTAACTTGAGTCCACCACGCCGACACGCCAGTAAAATTGTTGGTGGCAGCATTATATTTATAATTGTATGTACATGTGCTGCCATCTGTTTATACTGTGACGCTGATGTTTGATTGCAGTGCCGCTCATGATGGGCTACGTGACGAGATATGTCTTTGGTACTGATAAATTAAGACCGGGAGCTTTTGAGGTAAGCAGCAACAGATACATTGAGAAGGCTTGAAGTAAATGTCGCAAAAACAGAGGACGTTGTGTGTCAGACAATGCGTATGGTTCCAATTTGTATGTGTATTTAGTCGTTGATATAGTGCGTGCGTGTGCGCGCATTTGGAGTGCGTGTGCGTTTGTCCCTCTCACTCTGTGCATGCGCGTATGTACAGTGCGCGTGTGCGTGCATGCGTGAGTGCATGAATGCGTGAGTGCGTGCGTGTGGGACAAACACACTGCGCGCGTGTACAGTGCGCGCGTGTACAGTTCGCGCGTGTATAGTGCGCGCGTGTACAGTGCGCGTGTGTACAGTGCGCGTGTGTACAGTGCGCGTGTGTCAGGTGCGCGGGGCGCGGCCGCCGCTGAGTTCGGGCGTGATCCACGCCGAGGACCCCGCCGCGCTCTCGCACTGGCTCAAAAGCATCTCCGACAACATCGTCGGCCTCACTAACTTACAGGTACGTCCGCATACCTTATACCCGAATACCTGTTGTTTTTAATCATAGGCACAAATATTCACGAGATATTCTCTACAGATTTTATTTTTTTGCTTTCAAAGTAAGAATATACATTGCATAATTATAGTCGTACATTATAGCTTTACACCGTAAAAGAAGGGTGTGAGATTTGTATATATTTTTGTCGGTACTAAAACCAATGTTCAGTGGTGGTCAGTGAGACCTGTAGCTCAGGCGGGCAGAGGGCGGTGCCAACGGGCGTGTGTCCGCAGATGAAGCTGTTCAACCGGCAGCTGCCTCCGGGCGAGCGCATCGAGTACATGGGCTGGGTGCACGAGGGCGTGGTGGCGGCGGGGCAGCCGTGGCAGAGCTACCGGCCCAAGTTCCTGCTGCTGAAGGGCCCCGACGTCATGCTGTTCGACGCGCCGCCGCTCGCCGCGCCCGAGCTGGCCAAGTGCGCCGAGGTGCTCAAGGTCTACCAGACGCTGTTCCGCTCCGTCAAGGAGAGCGAGACGGTGGACTGGCGCCAGCACTGCTTCCTGCTGCAGGGCAGCGCGCCCGGCCCCGCGCCCGCCGGGCCCAGGTACACCAGCCCCCCAGCCCCCCAGCCCCCCAGCCCCCCAGCCCCCCAGCCCCCCAGCCCCCCAGCCCCCAGCCCCCCAGCCCCCCTATATGTATTATTTATTTTCCTGCTAGAATCGGTTCAGCCGCTATGCCGTGAAAGAGCATCATACTTTATAATATTAGACCACTGAATTTTCGAGATTAAAAAAAAGTAGCACGCATAAGTAGTAGTAGTAGTAAATATGTCCTATTCCTAGGTATAAGCCATCACGATTTCAACTTTCACCCAAATCCGGTTCAGCCGTTTTGCCGTGAAAACACCGCAAACATCCAAACTTACAAACTTTTACATTTATAATATTAGTAAGATAAATATCTATTACTATGGCTAATATATAGACCACAGGTGACCACTCGGGTAAACGATGCCAACTATAACAGTATGAATGTACCAGGTACTTCAGCGCGGAGACGAGGCAGGAGCTGCTGCGGGTGGAGGCCGCCTGGACGGCCAATATCGTCAACTCGGTCATGCGGCTGGGGGTGAGTTCACCCCCTAATATATATTATACGGGAACAGTTTTGAGGAGTTGTTGAGAAAAGCCATACACCACGGCAACAATGATAGAAGGTCAGTTCTGGATTATCAATGAGTTTTTCAGAACATAAGTACAGTGATTAATCACACCGCGAGCTTTACGGTGAAGGAAAACATCGAAAGGAAGCCTGCATACGTTTAAAAAGAAATTGAAAGGTGGCATGAGTAACGGCGACGGACTCACCATCTGTCACGTTGAAATCAAAATATATCTCTGGCGGAAAGCGGGTGAGTGGGTTCTACATATTATATATACACAACACGTTAAATATTAAACGTTAATCGATTAAAATTATTTACTTAACTAAAGTTTAATTTAATATTATTTATTAATGTACATTCTAATCGACACGGGCATTTTCGCTTTTTCATCTATCAATCTATCTTTAAATTCCATCACTATATCAACTATAATATCGGGCATGCTTATACTACTCCAAGAGAGACAAGACACTATATCCATATCAGTCGTCGTGGTTGTGTTATGTGGGCGACGGGCGGCCAGTGTCCAGGCGCCGCTGTAGGTGCGGGTAGGGCCGCAGGCACGTCTGGAAGCTGCGCGCGGACAGCCTGACAATACAATTACACTTACATATGGGGCAGGGCCATGCCCGATAAGGTGGTCGGACAAGCATCTATGACTAGACCACACATATTTACCATCGGTATACTATGATATCAATTCGACATAATTTAAATCAGCGCGTTGGAAATTAAATTAAATCTATAATAATATCTTTGAAATATAAATTAAGTATGCTAGTTAGACCATTGGTAAAGACTACAAAATACTTTCGCAAAGTAAACTAATCAACATTTCTATGATATCGCGCCAGTTCTCTCTAAAGTGAACTCGTCTAAAGAGAACTGACGCTCTACTCTCTGCCTACTCCGTGAGGTACGATGATGATGATGATATCATCAAGGGAGTGGCAAAATTCCGAAAATATTCCTAGTAAATTGTACCCAATATGTATAGATGTGATCTCACTTGTAAGCCATCGTAATCTCGAGCGCTATGATGGTAGCGTTGCGCGGAGCTCCCGGCCGGAACAGCGATCGCTCTCCAAAGTACGAGCCATCCCTCAAGTGGGCCACCTTTAGGCAACAAATACAAATCATCCAATACCGTGTATTTACAAATAATACCCCTTAATGTGTGAACAAATTGATGTAGGTCTAATGAAATGAATACCCGTAAGCAAATATAGGTACAAAGACAACACACGTTGTAATTAGCCAGTTTACCTCCCTGCCTGAAGCATTCAAAACAGCAACTGTACCACTTGAAATCATGATGAGAGAATGTCCAGTCTGCCCACATTTTACGACGATCTGAAAAAACGAAGCTAATGAAATTATGACCTAAAAATTATTAGACACTCGACAATTGGCTAAGACTTCTAAGCTACTTATAGGAAACGGCGCTTACCTCTCCGGGCATGTACCATGCTAGCTTCAAACTGAATATAATCGTATTTATCAGTGCCACAGGCATGTCCTGGAACAATGGCACGTTTGTGACTAGTCTCTTGCAGCAAAAAATGTTTATATCCTGTCGGATCTGTTCGTTAATAGTCTTCATTATATATTTATCGTTGAAATACTTTCCGTTGAACTTATAATTGACGAAGAGGCGTATCTTCTGCCGAAGACTTTGTGGTAATTTTTTGCTGTGCATATATTCCTGTAGCTCTTTGTATTTACCGTTGAATAGATGTGTTTCCGATCGTTTGTATATCACCAAGCGCAGGAGGGTCGTAAAGGAATAGGCGAGGAACGCCAGCCCTATGAGGCACAGGATAGCGGACTGGGTCAGTTCCAGGAAGAAGTGCTGCTCCGTAGGCCCGTAGTAGCCCGCGCCGATGCACAGACCGCTCACCGCAAACAAGTTGGCCGTGTACTTTTTATATATTGAAGAGTTTTGTTTGTCCATTATGCTGAGCCGCTTCAGCCACAGCAGCATCTGGCCCTCCAACGCTTCGTAGAAATGGAGACTCAGCGCTGGGATTTGATAGTGGAAGTAAGTCATCCAATGGAGAAAAATTAAAACCTTCAACGTCACATTTATGGCTACTTTTCTGACGTAAGATACTTCTAGCTGCCTCAGGAGGCGAGACCATTGGTCCTTGAACTTCCAGAGCCTGAGCAGTTTGAATACAAAGAAGGCGGTGTGTGTGGGGTATTCACACTCGTTAAAAGGCTGGATGAGCTGTAAAGGCAGGGCGCCGATGAAGTCGGCTGTGAAGTAGCCTTGAAAGTAGCGGTGGGCGATGAGCTTAGGTTGTAGGACCACTTGTTTGTTGTCTGCGTCCACGTAGCCGGTTATGAAGGTGCTACAGATGCCCAGGAAGGCTATGACGTCGGTAAGCAGTATGAACGGGTCGTATACTGGTGGACCTACAACAGATGAAATTCTAGAGATTTTTCGCTGAGATTGCTTCAAGGAAATTATATAGTTTTAAACGAAATAATTTCTCCAGGATCGGTAACATGTCACTGGTATGGAAATGTTCGCTACCTCATTCGAGTTTTATGAACGTGAAGAGAAATGTATCAATTCCCGCACCAAAGAACGTTTCTTTTACTGTATTTACTGTTACGTTTCGGCTTTTTGATAGCTCTTTAATTAATGGTAGTAATAACGAAATGTTTGGTAACTTACAATTATAAAAAACTTGTAACGGCAAGTAAATTAGCAACGTGAACGTAACCACAATTTCGAAGCAGTCCCAGTAGAACCTCAGTGGGCTGTAGGGGTGCAGTATGTACCAATGTCCTTCGTCCAACTGCCTTATCTTCTCCAGATGTAAACTCTTAGGGCTTCGTATGAAAATCTGTGACCCGTGGTGCCACAGACAGGGTAGCATCAGCTGCCGGATCTTGTGTAGCTGACGGAGAATAACACGTGCATAATAAACATATTCTTACTGCCATACCATTCTTTAAAGTGCATATTTTTTGCATTTTCCCACAACAACGCTTTCTAAGAGTAGGTTTACAAATAATGTATTTGGTGGGCGAACATTGACGAGCATTACGCCGTCTCTTAAGCACCTTTCATTAAATCTAAAACTACGCCTTAAATACTTAAATAGTAAATCGATCGGACGCTCAAGGACGGGAACGTCAAGAGTACTCGAAACCAAAGCATGTATGAAGAGACTGATGAATCGAAGGACGAAGCGAAAGAGATATGTAAGTCTAGAGAGAACTGGCGCTCTATACTCTCTGCCTACCCCGTTAGGGACTCTGCGTGATGATATGTATGTATGTCAATGCGGTAACTTGGAGTTCTGTCTAAATACATTGAAAAATAAATACCATTTGACGGAACACGTTTGCGTTAGGAGGGAAGTCTATTTTGGTAGGTTCCGCAAAAATTGTGCAAACATGTTTCCCGTTCCTGTAACTCATTTTGTTATTACGCGTATTTTAATTCAAAGGAACTAAAAGACTTGTCCTTGTCCTGACAGATGTCAGGTATTTGACAGAATATTATATTCTTTGAACAGACCTATAGAGAAGTCATTAAGAAGGCCCGCTTTATAAATTCCGTTGTGAATTATAGAAAAGTACAAAGTAAATTAACGAGCAGAAGTTGAAAGCGGAATCACATACATTACACTTACGTAATACCGATCTAATCGCTTCAATTATCCGTCAGGTGTAGTGGTCAGAGAATCTGAGGGCGATGTTTCACCGATCGCCGACGAAAAAGATCACCGGTTCAATTCTCGCTGTGGGCAGATATTTGATGTTGAACAAGAGTCTTTTTTCCTTAGTCTTGGATGTACTATATGTTTCTTGCTTGTTCTTATCCATAGAAACGACCGAGCCGAACCGAGGCATATGTGAAATAAAATATGTTGATTTGATTTGATTTATGTATAGGCATATCGAACTATAGACATAAGTAGGTATGTATATCGTTGTCTAATTCCAATAGTAAAAGCTTTGCCTAGTTGGGCACAATTTGTGTAGATACCATTCTACAATGTGTTTTTCATGTGACTACAATTTTGTATTATTCGATGTATACAAGTCTGTATACATCGAATGAGTATAGATGGTGTCATCGTATAATTATGTTTGTCAGTTAAGAAATACTGATACGAAAATAAAATGTATTTTTATCGAGTACCTACTGCTTGTTTCGGTGTCCGTGTGCGAGGTGTCAGAACGCTGGTGGTCGGTTTGCAGAAGAAGACGTTCACGGTGGTGCACCTGGGGCGCGCGGCGGGCCTGACGCTGGACTGGGCGGCCGGCTTCTCGCTCAGCGAGGGCCGCCCGGGCGCGCCGCCCGTCTGGGCATACAGGTTACCTACGCTACATCACTACACCACTACATCACTACATCACTACACCACTACACCACTACATCACCTAACATTACATTTATACTTTTTATTATTGATAGCTCATGAATAAAGTCCAAATATTAATAACGATTCGAATTCAAATCGATTATTATGTCAATATTTATTTTTGTATTGTCTCTCGTAGCGTTAGTTCCGGGAACTTTTGCTATTTAATCGGGCAATGGCGAGACCTAGGCCTCCAGCCAAGTTATTTTAATTATGACGCTTGAAGTTAGCATGTGCTTGGAATCAAACGATTTAAAAAGCGATATCCCATGCCAAAGCGTTAAAACAAAAACCTGTGTCGCAAACAAATAAAATGATTTATAGGCCCCTCGGCCCCTCGATGATAACACGTGAAAATGCCATTTCAAATCTTGTTTCTTTTTAATAACAGGTTCTCTCAACTACGAGGCTCGAGTGATGACGGCAAGTCCAAGTTGAAGCTGCACTTTCAGGACTCTGAAACGAAAGTTATTGAAACTAAGGTTAGTTTTGCTATATTAGCTAACTTATTTAAAAAGGAAACTCAGCATAAACGCTTATTACTTAGTTTTTGTCTATTAAACATACAATTAGACCTCAAGAGAGAACTGGCGCTTGGCGCTCTACTCTCTTTGCTTACCTCGTAAGGGCTTCGGTGAGATCAAGTGTACGTAATAATAATAATTATTATTATTATTATTTGGTGTCATAATAGAGTACAAATTGTATACCCTACTGTGTTCCAGGAGCTCGAATGTCAGATCTTGCAGAGCCTGCTGTTCTGTATGCACGCGTTCCTCACGGCCAAGGTGGCGTCTGTAGACCCGGCCTTCCTCTCCTCAATACACCAGTCCAATTAGTACCTTAGCTCCTAACATTAAGATCTACTTTACTTTCACTAGTTTATCATAGATGGTGACATATTTTATCGTTCGGCATTAAATAAAAATATTTCTTTTCAGGGCTTTCAAATAATGACACAAAGTTCAAATCTTAAAAATATAACTTTATTCTGTTATATTGAATATTTTTCATCTCGCTCGAGCATTCTTGAAGCTTCGTCTGCTAGAGTGGGATAAAATATATTTTTTCTACCGCTCTTCGATATTCAATCTTTAATCTTCAAATAAATTACAATGTTGTTTGTTCTACAGATATATTTTTGAATCTACCATATCTTCTCTTGTTATATGCTAATGTTCTTGCAGTAGTAATGGCTGCTATGACTAATAACAATGGCCTACGAGTCTATCTCGCTCTAGCTTGGCTTAACGGTAACGCGATAGACAGAGATAACACGATATTCAAACTAATATCTTCTCAGGAGTTATGTACAAAACAATGAAGTTATTTCATCATTACTAATGCAAGATACAATACTGCGTTTGTATCAAAGTGTGTACAATTTTAAATGGTCTAGCAATATTTCACCTTCGACGTGCGTTCTCATTCAACTATGCGATTCTGTAACCTCCACTTAGGGTGGTAATTTTACACAATTACATGCCAAGTGTACATTGACTTCACGTTATAATACAAGTACCAAGCATGGAATTTAGTCATCGTTATGTCTCGTTGTCGTGGCGTGTACAGAACAGCATAGTTGCACGCTTATCACCCATAAGCTTTTCATACATACATAAAAACCGACAAATAACTACATTTAACTTAGAATAACTTAGGACTGGCTATTAGTGACTTGTATGAATATGGTGTGATGTTGTACAACGGGACGAGAATGCAAGCAGAACGAGAATTGGTTCGACATAAAATTAGATTCGCATGAAAATGTGCTCGTGTACAATCGTTCTTAGGTAAATTAATCAATATTATATCAGTTAGCCTACTAAACGAAAAACTCCCTTCTATAGTGAATTTGGTGAAGGTGTCAATTGCAGGTATTATGTGTGTCGTATGGAATGTTGCACATCGAATGATAGATATTTAAAATTTTATTATGTTTAAAATCATAGTTTTTTTATTCGGTATATCGAGCTTCGTTGAGAAGAATTATTTAGATGTTAGTGTCGTAACGTGAAGAAGGAATTTGATAATGGTTCGTGAAACGCGCAGGAACGCGCATATTGTTCTAATCTGTAGGCATAAGGTTGGAATTTTACAAACGTCACATTGACAGCTGTCAATTGTTTTTTTTTATGCCTAGCGCTGTATGATGGCGGTCGGATATTTGTTTCAGCCTTCTGGCGTTTCAATAACCATGAAAGTCATTTCAGATCTGAATAATGCATAATATACTCAAGAAAAACCAAAGATTACATGCACTTCATTTGTACGTTCGAAGTCTAGTGCGTAGAGACAAGCGGGTGGCATTCTATCGGTTATTGCCCGGTGATCATTGGGATTCGTTACGTTAGAAAGATAACTAGACTATTTTACGCTGAGTATGTGTACTATGGGTTTTTAATTATTTTTAAAAGGAAGTTTTTAATTCTTTTAAGTATGTGCGTTCATGATAGCCGATATAATGATAAACGAAAGAGGCTATGTTGAATCTGATTACTTGTATTCATATTCGGTTTTCGAATATTTATTGATATTAGCAGTTGGCGGCTTACTTATGCAGGAGCTATCTTTTTTCGCACTGAGTGCGAAGTTCAGTTAATGGAAGGTTCTACTTATCAACCAAACGCTCAGTAAAGCTCTCAAGTTCTTTCAAAAAACAATCAACAATCGTGTAGTATATTTGGACAGGTGTCAAAGGAGATTTGAAATAGTTTCATTAAAACAGTGTCAATTTTATAAATCAATTAAATTATTATAGAAAGTTAAACCATCCTGCATAAGTAAGTAGTTAAGTGATATTTGAAAATTTATATAAATATATATACATATATTATATTATATTATATAAGTGTCATTTAGCGCTTGTTTCATATCATTATATTTAAGTGAAATTATAATTAAATAGAGGTGTGCTATTAACTAAGTTAAATATGTTGGTATATGTGCTCCGTAACTGACAGAAGGCGAAATGAGGTGAAGCTGAAATCTATAAACTGATACAGATAGTGTCATCCACGAAGACGCGCCCCACCAATTTCTAGTCGAGGGGGTCGCGGGATGCCGGGAGTATGACCCGACTATTAATTGTAGTGTGCGTGTGCACTCATAGGTAATCAGTGTGTACCGATAATACTCAAACATTCGTAGAAGGTTGCACATTTATACTATAAACTATGAGGAAGAATAGTGGGGCGTGTCTTGGTGGATGGCACTATATAAATTGATACGTAATATGGTGCTTCTAAATCATTAATTGTATATGAAAGATGCGGTCTGATGTTAATGATCTTAAAGGTGAGTTAGAACTGTAATAAATCCGGCTTAAACGAAAAAACGTGCAAAAGTCGAAAAAAGTGCACGGTTCGGGTTGGTCGCTTCCATGGAGAAGAACCGGCAAGAAACTCCATGGTTAATATTTTCAAATCATTAGGCATATACAATAACAATATTTGTACGTTATCATTCATTGGTACATACCAAAGTTTGAACATGCATAAACATCTATTTAAGTTCCATATACCTTTTTTTATTACGTAATATCATTACATATTTATTTGTTAATAGCCATAATTATTTATGAATTAAATATAGTCTGAAAGTCTGAGGATATTCTTCTTCTGAAGATATTAGTATTGTTGTCACTAGCTGCTTTACGTTATTTGTGTATAAGTACATACACACACACAATGGAATCAATATTCCCCTTGACCTCATTTTGCCTTCAGGTTGTATACAGAATTCTTATATTGTGTACAGTTAGTGTTAATTATTATTATTATTATTTTTATACCACTTGGGTGGCAATCAAGCATGCGGTCCGCCTGACGGTAAGCGGTTGTCGCCGCCTATGGACGCTTGCAACACCAGGGGTATCACTCGCGCGTTGCCGACCCTGCAGGAATCTCTTCACACCCTTCTTGAAGAACTCCATGCTGTACTCTCCAGGGAAAACCTCAACGGTGAGCTATATATTTCGTTATTTACTTCGAGTGGGTAAAAAAAACACGTCGGTTGATTATTTCAGTCTCATATTAAAGATGGTTGACACATAAACCAGTTAAATGGAGGCTACGTGCTAAAAGTATCACAATATCATGACAAAGTTCAAACTATGTTGTATATTAACAGAGAAACGGACATTTAAATAATATATTTTTATTCGAAATGAGTTAAATTATGGTGTGCCGAAGCTACGAATTGTGAATAGTCTAATTATATTTAAAAATGTTTGATGTTGGTTTAATTCAAAATTTTAAAAATATATTTATATTTGCGGAATTTGTTTTCAATTCTCTGCATTTAATTATTGTAAATAAGGCTCTAATATAATCAATGAATTTAAGTAATCATTTGCACGTTTTTATGATAGCAGACCTACGACTGTGTATGTAACATCTTTGTAACAACTGCAAAGTAACAAATAATATGTCAAGTCTTAAAGACTGGAATGTTCAAGTAGTGAATATAGATGCGCATCGTCGCACTGAGTGTAGTGTAATATTACCATTATTTATTTAGTTCTAATAGTGTGTAAAAACCAAAAAGTACTTATTACAAGGTTGTAAAGCTCATATTCGAAGCACCGTTTATTCATATTAGTAGTCGGTATATTGAGAGAAACACTACGATCTCCGTCGCAACAAATACTGTTCTTGTATAAAATGACAGTGCACCCACTCTACATTATATAAAAAAAAAATTCTGCGACTAATACGTGGAGGGAATTCGTTAGATGACCAAATGACAAAATGACCGTAAGTAAAAGACCGTATGACTACGACTAATTGAATGTACTTTGCATATAATCTGACAAATTCGAATTCGACACCGCCCACATGTTATCGTGGGCTCACTGTATTTATTGCGTGCATCATTACATGTATAATTATCAGTCGACTGTACTGTATACAGTTCCTGTCAGTTGTTTCTTCGGGGCCTCGGGGCCGGGGCCTGTCTCAATGCTATTAATATATTCAAAAGTATTATCCTTAGCAGTGTTATTTTTAATCACACCGTCCACGATAATTTGACATTTCTCTCTATAGCCTATACATACATTGTTAATCAGATCAATCGAATAGTCAATTTAGAGAATACTCAAGACTGAATTTGGATGTTGTGCGCTCACCGTCATTCGTAATGCATGCTTAGCCCCATATATAGCTCAAATTGGAGTATAATAATTAGTACGAATCAATATTAAGTAATAGTAAATTCTTAAATGTGAGTGCCGTGTCCGAGTGATGGCAGCTGTAGCGTGTTAAGATAGCGAGATCAATGAGTTTTATCCGAACTTAACTACAGTAATACCTACAACATACCTACAAATGACGATATATATTGTGACGATAAATAGACATCGAAAGGAAACCTGCATAATATGTTAAAGAAGATATTGAAATACGTATCGCTATCTGTCACGTTTGCACCTAAATATATCTGAGCCGGAACGAGTACACCTCTGCCTACCCTTTCGGGTACCTTTGTTAGAACGCTTGAAGATATATTCTTGAATATTTTCTCAGTCCTCGTCATCTCCAATTTGGTCGTTGCTTCACTAACTTGTTCGTATATCATGAATTATTGTTAAAGGTGTTGTTTAGAAAAATATACTACCTACCTATAGATTACATATAGATCTACATTGATTTGGAATTTAAAACTGTGGCGCGAGATATATGACGATATTCTTTCAAGTTTTAATCAATACAGTTTGAAATTTTCAAGAGATATCGATGTATAGTACAGTTACCTATAAATATCTTGTGTTGTATCTTTACTAGAATCGTCATACAATCTCCGCCCACGACTTTACAATGGGAGTATACTGGTACAGCGTACATGTGCCGGCCTTAGTAGAGGGCCTATATATACCTACTGTTGAATAATGTAACTATTGTATCCATTAGTAAAATATTCATTCAATATTCATTGGTGTTTTCTTTTACCCCTTTTTAGTTAACAGAGGGCTACGGTAGACCTCGAACTTACGGAATGCAAGGAAGTTTTCAATGGAAGTCGTGATTTGATGATTCGAGTAGTTGCCTGCAACACCAATGTTTCAAGTTCGATCACCCACGGTACCAATGAGTTTTTCCTGAACTTAAGTACAGTGATTGGTCACACCAAGAGCTTTACGGTGAAGGAAAACATCGAGAGGAAACCTGCATACGTTTGAGAAGAAATTCGTGTATTCGTGCTTGAGTAACGTAATCTGTCACGTTGGTATCTAAAATATATCTTCGGCGGAAAGTTCGTAGTACCTGTCACAGCTCTGCTTACCCGAACAAGTTAATTATCTTATTTGTCATTGGAATAGTGACAAGGTTGAAAGACGGGTGTTCCATATCCATTGTATACGTACGTCGAACGTAGACGGCGTTTCCGAAGAGGATTGATGAAATGAAACGTTTTATAATTACAATATTTAATCCAAGCTTGCAGAACAAAGTAAGGCTACAGAAACTAGGATACACAACACTCACGCTTCGCTGACAATGAATCTAACAACAAATATACATTTGGATTACGACACAAACAATCATTGGCAAATATTTGCACTAGATACACATTTGACAAATAAAAAGGCTGTATACATATATCCTTAAATAATATGTAATAACACATAGCATATTAAAATACACGATTTCGATTTAAGTAGAAATAAATGGGTTACATCGTCCACTTAAGTTAAACTTTCAGTAAATATGATATCAATATTCATGTGATATATATAAAATAGTTTTACTATAATATTTCAAGGATTCCGTAGAAAAAAGTATATCTACAAATAAAATGCTTCAATAATATATTAAGTCAGCTATCTGAAATATGACTGCTCATATTTTTGTTACAACTTGTATACGTACTATTATTACCTAAGTAGATAGGTTGAGAAATGCAACTTCACAATCATGTTGAGATGAGTACGGAACCCACAAAATAAAAACTTGTAATGTTACTTTACTATGTTATACACCAGAATGTACGGTATTGACATAGGAGTCTGTTCATCCCTATTGTCCAGAATAGCTAATAACAAAAACCTATATACATAACATAACTTAATTCTAACGAAACGGACAGTCGTATAAAATCGTATAGTTACTATTAGCTCGAGAAGCGACACATCAAGGTAGGTTGAATAATAGGTTGTTGAAACGGTTATTGTAAACAGATTTGTTGTAGGTTGATATCTTGCAAGTAGATAGATTAATAATGCCGCCACAACCTTATTATAACTAGACTTCGTGACAATGAAATAGGTTTCACCTTAACGGCGAGACTGAATATTACCGAAAAAAATTTGTTTCTCATTTTCACAATATCAGTTCAACGTCAAAAAATATTATACGTTGTTTAAGTAAAGATTTCCTTTTATGAAACAATTTGTACTTACATTTTATTTTATATGCTGTTATATAAAATAAAGATTGGTATAAAATAGATGTCAGTTTCATGGATACATAATGCCGCTTCTAGAAATCATATTTCGAGATTCTTCAGGATATTCTCCGAGCATTTTTTGTGTTATTTTGATAAACAAAACAAACAAAATTTTGTTACTATATATTTTAACGAGGTTATTGAACGTCGAACTAATCTCGAGTGTCATCAAAATCAGTTTCTTTTACCTTAAATCGAATATGAGGTCGAATTTTGAGAAACAGGTACCTACAAATAAGCAATTTACCTAGGTACCTAGGTACAAATTGTTTCATGTCTTCACGATCGACATAGTTGGCAAGTTAGGTATTCTCAATAAAATATATACGCCTTATAATGCCATTACAAGGTAGATACAGAATAATTTGTGCGTATCCATTACGTGGCTACATTTATCAACTTGTATGTTGGGTTGGTGGAATCATTGTGTTCACTATTATTATTCGACTATCATCGTCCGGCTCTTGGCGTATCATCATCACATTAGGATCTTATCATAGGTGTGGTCGGTAAAGTATTCATAAAGATTTCCTTCTTTTCCTTTCCATATAGGTATTTAAGGCGATGATCAAATTGTCAAACGTTATTTTCTACAATGATTTTTATGTTTCTCTGTTGCTGACACATTGCCCAATTTAAGGTCAGTTGACGTTGATTTTAAGTAACATTCATCCGCATCTTGTCACGTAATGTGACTTTGTCTGTCTGTTACACCAACAATTCAACCAACTCAACGCCTTAATCTAACCTACAAGGTTTCACTTCATAAGTGCAGACGTTGGAAAAATACATGATATTTCATTAAACAAGTACACATACTATTATATAAATTAGTTGCTAAGTCACTTCAGTATTTTATTGTCAGTTTATATAATTATTGTCTCAAAGTTGACCTCGATATCGTCAAATATCCTCGATGGAACGATCGGAATCGCATGTCCTACCTTTCTACTTTATGTTGAATACTAAACGTATTGTCTTCCGTATATAGATATGTAGGTAGTAAATCTACAAATGATAAACATTAATTTTTAAAGTGAACCAATCATCGTCAGATGAAGTATGATTGATATATATATATATATATATATATTGATGTGTATATACATATATATATATATATGCAATCGTTGATAGGAAATTGACGAAGTTCCAATTCAGACAGTCACACCAAATGATATCGCTACGCCGAAAACAATCAACAAATTTACGAACAACCAATAAACTAATTACAATATTATCCAAGTGGAAATAATATGTTTATTACATCTATTACATCTAGTTTCTACAACGATCAACATCCAATAGGGGCCAGTAAAGTTGCGAGCTACACAGTGACGTCATTCTACGTATAGATAGACGTAGAGGACACTAAACACTTGATCACACAACCGTTTATTTTAGCCTGTTACCGTCAAACACATACCATCCATATACAAAACTATTCAAAGTAGAGCGATTCCAGTTCCAAGCTTGATACAAAGTGTTTTTTTATTTATATATTTTTTTGTTTCTTTATCAAAATATTTATTGTCACTAGATTTACGATAGACTATTCTTTACATACAAGTAGTCTATACTATATATCATGATATATATTTATACTATAATATATATATATTACACTATGAGCGAGAGTCAAACCCGCTGACTCAAAGAGATATGCTCTGAACACGACACTTCTCTACGACTGGGCTCGGGCTGTGCCCATCCGTGTAATGTTGGCGACTTACATGATAGGTTGGTGCATTGTAATATAGCATATAGGAAATTGGTATAAATATGTATAAGCATATTGTTACATATTCTCATGCTCGTTTAATGAGCTCACAAAAGCTACATATTATGTACTGTTTATGGATAAGTATAAATCATTGGAATAACGTATCTCCACTTTTGCATAGCAACTACTTATTGTCCTGAAATTCAGGTAACTTATCGGTTGTCAATTTATAATTGGGACCTGAACATCGCCTTAGCGTAAAAAAAGTATATTAATTGTACAACATTATTCCATGCAATATATTAACAAGTAACTAAGTTTTGAACCTTTCTTATACATCTCGCTATGTGTCACATAAGGTTATGTAATACTCGTGTAAAGGTGTCAAATACGCTGGAATATTGTTAGTCACCGACTGTTTACCAAAAACACTACCGGATGTTCGCAGGCCGAGCTTAAAGGATATACTCAATAGCGATTATTCTATAACAGTATACAATATAGTTAAGTTTACATACATTGTGATACATACCACTACCTTTATGTATTAACATTAAGAGCTGAACATGTGTCAACATGCTCCATATAAAGCCAAATACCAATGCATCATCATGTTAATTTTAACGTATCACCTTATCTGTCAGAACACTGAACTACGAAACAAGCCACGCTACTTAGTAGTAGAGAAAGCAACATCAGCGATAGAGGTTAACCAATCACACCTATATAATATAATTGTACCGAATTAAAAAGTTACCAAATTTGTGTCTACAGACGAAAATCCTCGCTAAGTTTATCATATGTCAGGTTATACGGTCATGGTTGGTGTGTCGCATCATAATCTTGGTACTGGTATTATTATGATCACATCAGAGGTACAGCTTACATCTTCTAAGCCTACAAAACAAGTTGTTCAAATCCCATATTACCTACTTTCCGATGAAAATAAAAGTCGAATACAAAATTAAACGAAAGGTTTCGGAAGAATTACGTAACTTGATGAATCTATAAGTTTATGTAGGTATGCAGTAATCATTTCAGATTGACAGAATACAAAATTTGCCTGATTTCTCCACATTTAAATTGTACTAGATAAATAAGATACTAGCTGTCACGTCCCGCTTCGCTTGGACGAAAAAAAATAAAATCACGATCGTAGTCACCTGTGGAGAACAATTGCGAATCTAAGCCATTCTCGAATCCTCTTGAACATACAAAAAAATATTAAAATCGGTCAAGTTTAGGAATAATTAAGATTAACATACATCACATAAGAATTATATAAATATTTATAGATAAAATCTCAATCTTTTGCAATATACAGCAATAGCGGGACTAAAAAAAAATATATTAATGACAACGCGTACCTATTATAAAACTATATCACTCATAATAGTTATTTAAAAGTGTCCAAAGAAAACCATTTCAAATGTAATTTTCAAGATGAGTTTGTTTACGTATCAAGTTACGCTAATTGTGTAACCAAAATGATACACTATGTATGACGGAAGAGCTTAAAGCCACGTAACTACAAAACGATAGTCCACTAAAAGGGAAATTAAAAGTTTCCTATTATGCTATACCTTAAGTCTAGATCAGAGTGACACCTTTACTATCTAATATGGATGGGAGGATGACAGCAACCAGATACACTACATTTTACTATTAAAAATGAAATATTTATTATTAGTGTGTATCTTGTCGTCGGACATTCATGGAACAATTATCTAATATAATTTATCTCAATATCAACAAAACATACCGTGTTATTAAAATACATTAACGTCAGAAATATGCCCTAATAAATATAATTCACGAAATACCGATATTCATTTAGAAAACAGACGTTTTGAATAAACTTTGTTATAACATATATTTTTAACATATTTCCCTAAAATTGTGGATAAAATATACAATATTATATAAATATAATTCAGTTTCCTATTAAAATTTTAATCCTTTCAAGATTTTCACACGTAATTGATTTACAATTTAACATTTATTAATTATATTAATTATACGATAAACAACTTTTGATATAACTCTAGTAGAAAGCTCGAGATAAGAAGGGACTCATAAGAAAGTTGACAACCATGCCTTCGTTAATACCTAAATATATTTCTTGACAGTATAAATATTTACGTTACGTTGAGCATAGCTTTCCGCTATTACGCTTGGAAACGTGAAGCCTATAGACCCCACTACCTAACAGTGACATACAAAAGGAACCAATGGCATACTCCCCCTAGCCTACCCCACGTCTACCGCTACACTGTCTACTAATAACTCTATCTTAGACGCTATTAAAGCTATTTTACTAATTTCATTTTACGAGTAAGTTGACACTACCTGATTTAGATATAGCTTCTTTTGGAAATAATAAAATTTTGTATATTTAACAAAGCTTACTCTAAATCTGTAAATACATTGTCAAAAATTAATTATTGTCACTAAGTTAACAGTGTCAGTTGTTCGCCACAGGCCTCGTGGCCTAGCACTCGTGTGCAACGACCGATATATTATGTTATTGTCTCATATTTCCGTAATTAAGTTTTTTTATTGTCTATATTTATTGATAGTATTGTCAAGTTTACGAAAAATTATTGATAACATAGTACTCTACTTCGCTCTGTTTAGACGTAGGCTGTATAAATGTGCTCATACCCACATCCAAATAGAACGCATACATATATATAAATCTATAAAAGCACTTTCCCCTATCACTACTGACACCAAACATCAAACAAACACACACTTAGTACTACACACTAACGACAAACAACACCAAATAGTAACACAAGTGTAAACCGATTTTTACTAAAGAAAATGTATCTAAAAAGTTGACGCTAAAGCTTAAGGACCCTACGACACTTGTTCAAGCAGCTAAATTCACATCGTTCAAAATAACAGTATTATTGTATTATCCCGAGAAAAACATCGAGAAATGCAGACGGCGTCTGTCAAACCCACTTTATGGGTATACGTTATTATGTCATATATGTATCCATCGCATCAATTCATAATAAAAGATTTCATAGTATCACAGCTTTACATAATTTACTGCGCGTTTATAGAGCGCCATGTAAAAGTATTTAGCCATTTTACACATTCATATAAAAGGAATAACTACAACAGTTATTGTCACAAGTTGTCATTATTGTCTGACGTTTATTGTCAATATTAATATAATTATTATTATTGTCATTATATTTCCTCCTTCTTCCATCCTTCTCCTTGCTCCTTCGAATTAAGAAAACTGAATAAATAACACAGTTTACAAACTATGTGAAAGACACACTTGTTTTGTCTATTCACTGACGTCTCGTCTCATTTAGAAACGATTTTGTAAATAAGGTTTTATAAAGTGTGTTATATATAACGGCGGTAACTGTAAGTTGTAGTGCTTGTAAATAAGGGCACCACCATATTGGTACTCATTATTATTAAACTGGAACGTAAAGGTCTGTCATAATTGAAAGGGCCGTTATGTCATTGCCCATTTTCCTCTGGGAGTGCTTCCTCTGCTCCTCTCAGATATCGTCCGACTTGGCGTCGTTGTCGTTGTACAACGCGATCTGTTGCTGTAGCCAGGGTATGTACTTGGGTACGTACGCGTACACGCCCGGCAGGCGGGGGTGCGCGCACTTGATGCCCCAGGAGACTATCCCGCCCACGTACCAGCGAGACGTATCGTCCGGGTCCTTGCACAGTAACGGGCCGCCCGAGTCGCCCTGCAATTTTATTATTGTTGTAGAGGTTTATGTAGGTGCATACTTTCATGCAAAATTACAATAAATACACACATATCATCAGGCCGAGTCGGTCACGTGGTAGGCAGAGAGAAGATACCGCCAGTTTTCTTGAGTACCTCTTTCATTTCGTCCACATTCATTACTCCCTGGTATGTACTTTCGCATCTCTTTCGTTAATATTTCTTCACTCATCCTTTCTACATGTCCAAACCAACGTAACATGCCTCCCTTCACCTTTGCAATCAAACCCTCGTTTACGACAATTGTTTTGCGAATCATTGCGGGTTTAATCACTATTTTCGAAGGGAACGCATCTCAACTACAGTTAGGCTACGCTTTATTAGATACCCAGGCTTCGCTGCCGTACAATAAAGTGGGCATCAATATTTTTGCTCAGATGTATACTGCCCATGAACGTCTTTTAAAATAAAGACAATATTAGTACATATATATATATATATAATGAATTTAGATAATAATGATATAAGCGCCACCTTAACATTTCCAATTCCGACGCACCCAAATATTTATCGCCGATTCAATTAGATTTCACTTCACTTCCCATCAAAAGTATGAACATTTAAAACGATCGATAAATTCGTAACGAGCAGTTAACATAGCAACATTACAAGACATTTAAATGAGTGTGGCCTCGGCGCTCCACAAAACTAGTTATTTATGTATTTTGTTTAAACTCGAATCAACGGGTACGATTCAGGGGAAGGGGGATGAAACGGGACCCGCTCACGAGTCCATCTCAATGGGAGCTTTTGACCTTATCGAATGTAATACGGATGATTGATGTTAAGACATTGTATTTTGTATAAGTACAAAATACAATCCGTACACATTTCTGGCAACCTGCAATATAAAGCCTTGAATATATATACATACAATAAAAAGCCGTGGTGACCAAAATGGTGGTGAATATTAAAAGTTCGAATCCTGGCTGTACCAATGACTTTTACTGAACTTAATTAAGCTTGAGTAACGGCGATGGACGGAAAGTGGGTGTGTGGGTATTACCTATACACCTCTGCCTACCCCTTCGGGGACCCTTGTGGGAAGGCGTGAGGACATATTATTATTTTATTATTATAATTAAGTACAATGATCGAGCTTTACGGCGAAGGAAAATCGTCTGACAAGAATATAATAATATATCCTCACGCCTTCCCACAAGGGTCCCCGAAGGGGTAGGCAGAGCTGTATAGGTAGTACTCACACACCCACTTTCCGCCAGAGGTATGCTTTAAGTGCCAACGTAACAGATGGCGAGTCCAGTCCATCGTACAAGAATATCCCCTATAAATAAACGGCTACAGACTCACCGTCTGTTATCTTTCAAGGTTACACGAAGGAATCTTACATCAATCTTCTTTTCGTCAGAAAATACACCCGAGACGTATTAGATGAAAAGACGAACGTCTTTTACCGTTTTAGTTAAGTTCAATATATTGGTTAAGACTTTGTAGGGGACACTTAAATCGAAATGGTGTTTTTAAAAAGCTTTTAGACTTATGTGTGCTATTTAAAACGTTCTTGCTTAGCTGATATAAACGTTATTGAGACGGAATTTATAATATTATGAAATTGTCATTCTAAGTTGGATCACGAACGCACAAAAGGGTGCGGCGAATCAAAAGTTCATTGGGCTTGGAAAGAGTTACTTATTGTCGTTGGGCGTATTGCTTATTGGATTTACCTTTTCAGTACACAAATATTTGCGAACTCCGGTTTGTGTTGATTCCTATTGGTATAATTCAAGATGAATCAAAACCCGGGATATTAAGTTATTACTTTTAGAACAAGTCCGATTCCTCTATGAATTTGAATGTCATGTAATGTACCTTGGGACGTCGATACTTCTAAATCTATCTTCCACATCGGTAGTATTTAATTTACTTGACATCATCAGTGAGTGGCGTGATCGTTCCAGCGTGAGTGAAGTGTGAGGTCGTTATAAAGTTTTCCCCAGACAAAGAAAGCTTTTAATTATCTTAAGGCTGCTTTTATTGGAGACTAGCTTATGCCCGTGGCTTTGCCTGCGGCTTCGCCCGCGTGGAGTTTGAAAAAGTAGCTTGGGAAATTTTCCTGTTAGAATCGGTTCAGCCGCTATGCCGTGAAAGAGCATCATACATACATTATAATACAAAAAAAAATTTTTTTTCGGAATAAAAAAATAAAAAAGAAGCCTATTCCTAGGTATAAGGCCGTGAAGGAACCGCAAACATCCAAACTTACAAACTTTCACATTTATAATATTAGTAAAATAAGATAGTAAGAGTACTTGGGTAACGGCGATGGACTCGCCATCTGTCACGTAGCACCTAATATACCTATGGCGGAAAGTGGGTGTGTGGACCCTTGTGGGAAGGCGTGAGGATATATTATTATTATTATATAGATAGTAAGATAAGATAAGATTAGTAAGATATAATTTTTAACATACAGATATCAAATCGAACGAAAACTCGAGGACGGGAACGTCAAGAGTATTCGAAACCGGCTAGTATGTATGAACGACTGATGAATGATGAAAGAAAAGTATGTAAGTGTAGAGAGAACTAGCACTATTTTCTCTGCCTACTCCGTTAGGGACTAGGCGTGATAATAATGTACCTTGGGAGACAAATTTTACTAACACAGGAGATGTTGCCTTGAAAATGTCGTAGAACACATTCCAATGATATTATAACGATGATTATGAGCGGTTTATGTGTTCGACAAACTTTAGACGAAAGTTATAGCGCACTGAGATAGCACACATCTATCCTATTTATTTTCCTACTTTTATTTTAAATGAAAAGAAATAAGTCAGTATAATTTTGTACTTGTGTAAGCGTCGGGAGGTTCCAACACTCACCTGACAAGCGTCCTTGCCACCTTCAGGGTAGCCGGCGCAGATCATTCCTTCGGTGACGTTAAGGTCGCGATGCTCCAGCCACTGGTTGCACAGGTCGCGGTTCAGAACTGGCACTTCTACTTCATTCACTGCCGGCTCGTATTCCGACACTGAAAGGAAAATAGCAATATAAGTGGAACTACTATAGAGCCGTGGTGGCCGAGTGGTTCGAGCAGTTGCCTGCGACGCAAATGTCGCAAGTTCGAATCCCGACTGTACCAATGAGTTTTTCTAAACTTAAGTACAGTGATTAGTCACACCACGAGCTTTACGGTGAAGGAAAACATCGAGAGGAAACCTGCATGCGTCTGAGAAGAAATTCAAAGGCGTATGTATAGTCGTGCTTGAGTAACGGCGATGGACTCGCCATCTGTCACGTTGGCACCTAATATACCTCTGGCGGAAAGTGGGTGTGTGGGTATTACCTATACACCTCTGCCTACCCCTTCGGGGACCCTTGTGGGAAGGCGTGAGGATATAAGTGGAACTATATTTTTCAAATGGTCTCGCGTCGGTTAAACAAGGCCTTTCGTGGCAAGCGGACTGGAATACAACATCTTGCACAGTTACGCAGAGTTGCTATTAAGCGTGGCATTGCTGATAGTCTTCTCGGCACGTTGCCACGGGATACCGATTTAGGTCAAATATTTTATCCGTAAGTTGTTAACTGTATGAACTCACTCAGAGTTTAATATATCCTCAAGACGATGAAATAAAATAAATAGCTCCAAAGACAACAAAATCGCAATAATTATTAAAAGGGGTGATATGCAGTTGGAAACGTGGTTTTATGGGTTATTTTTCAGAAACTACGTACGTATGTTAGGTGTACGCAGACATAAAAAAACATGGTAGATTCTTCGTGTTTAGCTTTATCGTTACAGATCTACTTGTGAAAATAAAGTAAAAATAATTGTCACATATTTGAGTCTATCACATATTTGAGCCACTGTCCTATTTTGTCTTCGGCAGCCAACATATTGTTATATATTCTCGGCCACGAGCGAAGCTCCCCGAAGGAGTAGGCAGTAGTGTAACAACACATTCTTCTCACCACAATCATAGAAGTCCGTAGCCAAATAACACAATTTTGTTGTGTTGTGTTCCTACGCGGTGAATAAGGTTGCCAGTAATGAGCTCCTTGGGGAGGGGGGAGGATTGTTACATTGTGTTGGAAGCAGAGGGATTAAACCCATTATGCTGCTAACACACTATAACTCTCCGAACACAGAGTAGCAACGCGCAAGTGATATTTCGGTATCGTGAGCGTACATAGGCTACGGTAACCGTTTCCCATCAGGTGGGCCGTATGCTTGTTTGCCACTCATATTGTATAAAAAAAAATACTTTTGCAGCCCTTAGTATGGCAGATTGGCAATTGATTGATTGACAAATTATTTTTTCATTATCATATTACAGCAAACTCGATTATTGTCTGTTTTTACTGTATGAATATTTCCGCAATCGCGTGAACAGTGTTGATGTAACGGTTTGAATATCGTTAATTAGCGATCTAGTAGTTCCAGTGTCCCTACCTACCCCGTGTTGAACTCGGCGTGGCATCATAGTATTCAATGTAAATGCGTAAGTTTGTAGTGATGTTTGTTCCTCCTTCAAAACTACATGAAGTTCATAAAAAAAAAGTATCTACATAGGATATGTTTTATTCCAGGAAAAAAAAAACATACCCAGAGAAATAATAGACATCTTACGCGGCTGGAACCGCGGTATGCAGCTAGTAGAATATATTTTTGCTGCAATATCATGAGAAAGAGATGGCCAATAGGATGAGTCGTTGTCAATGACGACGACCGTCGACCAGACGACTAGACCAGACGACCGCCTGGTCTAGTGGTTAGAGCTCCTGACTGCGAAACTTGAGGTCGCGGGTTCGAATCCCGCTGAGGGCAGATATTTGTGTGATGAACACGAGTATTTGTACCTTAGTCTTGGATGTCCTATGTATTTAAGTATATATCTATCTATATAAGTAAATATATCGTTGTCTAGTTACCATAACACAAGCTTTGCTTACTTTGGGACTAGGTCAATTTGTGTGGAAGTGTCCCAGGTATTATTTATTATATTTATTATTATTATTTATAATGCCTGCTAGTACTCACTATCTTTGTCGTCCCGCTTGCCCCAGCCGATGACAGTGCACAGCGTGCCGGCAGCCAGCGCGCGGTCCGCGGGCGGTAGGCAGACCGGGGACAGCTGCTCGTGGTAACGGACACGCACCGCTAGCTGCGGGTTATAATGTAGGTCTTACTTGTATATCAAGCCTGTTGTCTCGGGAAAGAACGGCACATTTATTTAAAGCCTAGTTCAAGTTTTAGTTTATCATCTCATTAAAAAAAACCTTGAGTTTGCGAGTTTGTTGATCAATCGTGCTAGAACGGCTAAACGGAATCGGATGAAATTTTGCACAGAGATAGATTATTAGGTCGATAAACACAAACTTATGTTTTTTTGCGAAAATTTACCAATTAATCAAAGTATACGCGGGTGTTGTAAAATATCACACACTCAAAATTGCGTAAATAAGAGCCACTTTAAGACAGTCTTAATATTTCGTATAGTCAAAACTACCACACTGCCTAAGTCTAAGTGCCTACCTAAGAGAGGTGGGGCATAACGGGTTTCCTGTTCGAATTCGGAGCCGACTGGGGCAGGACCTCCACCTTATAGAAGCCCGTAGCCAAATAACACAATATTTTGCTTTGTGTTCCTACGCGGTGAATAAGGTTTCCAGTAATGAGCTCCTTGGAGAGGGGGGAGGATTGTTACATTGTGGTGGAAGCAGAGGGATTAAACCCATTATGCTGCCAACAAAAAGTGGCAACAAGTAAGTGATACTTCGGTATCGTGAGCGTAAATAGGCTGCGGCCACTCTTGTTGTATAAAAAAAGTAAGTCTGCCTTTTCGGTTACACTGTTTATTTATCAATTGCAGTTCGCGATACGGCGTACGTTAATGAGATAAATACTGTATCACAACATTTAGTTGGTCGACTCACTTGAAACAATGCGATGTCATTGTCGTGCGCGACTCCGATGTTGTACAGCGGATGGGGCACGACCCGGCGCACCTTCACCTTCTGTCCGTAATAGGCGTGCGAGCGACGCCGCGTGATCCCCAGCTGGATGGTCCACCCGTTCACATCCGAGTGGCTGGAGAAGCGGTGGAGAGTGTTTTACAACAAGTCAAAAGCTACCGCGGGCTTAGTTCCTCGCAAGTAAGCGACTACTGGGCCGCTAACAGATATAAAATAATAGGCGGTCATATATAGAATGTGCATTTGACTCCAGTTCACAAGAATATATCCCGGAACATATCTTGTCGACATTACTTATAGGTATCGGTTTGCTTTCATCCAGTAAGTATTGAAACACCTAGTGTTAATAAAATGTTATATAAAAGCAATCCTAAAAACATATGCTATTGTAAAGCAACAAGACGAATTTCACATTTGTTCAAATGACAATACAAAAATGTCAAGGACACCATCATTTATTAGCCTGTCATTAAACAATATATAAATAACCTAATTACGGACTAAATCATTTATAACTTACTTCCCGACGCAATGCGAAGCAGTCAGCACCCATTGGTCAGCTATAAGTACCCCTGCGCAGTAGAACACTTCCTCTGGCCCTCCCAGGATAGCGGCCAAGAACGGCCAGTCGCCCGGCGAAGCCTCCACACCACCCACTATACGTTTCGTCCCACTTGCTATCGTGCGCCGTTTGCCGCATTCTGTAAAAGCCAGCCAAGTTAAGAGAGAGCTTTGAGGCATCTTGATTCGATACAAACAAGATATATTTATGATTTTCCGTACCTAATTAGACCCCTCAACTTTGATCCTTTGCTAGGTTAAATCTGCATTTATGTTAGTTGCCAGTGGGAATCAAGCCCACGACTATAGGTAGTCATAAAAGGTGTGAATCAAAATTTGCATAAGGCATAACGTCGTTTAACACAGCATTACCTACTTCTGTTTGGGTGCTAATTAACTTGCTACCTTCATTTTTGAAACAGGGGAGGTCGATGTCCCTCGTATCAAACCGTAGTTTACCAAACAAACAGGCGACGGTAGTGGGTGTGGTGATATTTAGAACAAATCAGCATACTATTGTACCTCAAAGTTTAATTTCCACGTGCCTAACGGAAAACATATGATAATATATAAAGGAATACTATGGATTTGGGAACTTTCTGTCTACAACTGACGTTAATTACACATCGTTTGTTGTTAAAAAATTGTGATTGGGTGTCGACAACACAATATTTCTAAATACCACCCGTGAGTTTGTTCTCGTATAACGAGTAATTAAACCCATTTATTTTATCTTATATCTTGTCCCTTTAATTATGTGAAAGGTAATTAGGAACCAGAGGGTCTTGTTATCAAAAGCAAGCTAAGAAAAGCAAACCCAAATTTGTATTTAATTCCGCAAAATATATTTGGCCCCATTCTCATTGCGAAGCGCGGCGACAACAAAAATTAAAACTTGTAAAGCTTTAATAACTTCTTTATTCATCTCACCTTGACGGCCGGTGGTTTCTGAATTGAATTTTAAGCAAAACCCTTTTAGAGCAAGGTAAACAAAATTCTTCCTCGGCACAAGTTACAGGCGACCTTACATACTCCTACTATGTTCACTATTAGTCTTCACCGTTTATTAAATATTTATTTCTTCACGCCTTCCTACAGGGATCCTCGAAAGAGTAGGCATACATGTGTGGGTAGAACACCCACTTTCCGTCAGAGATATGTTTTAAGGGCCAAGGTGACAGATTACTCAAGCACGACTACACATACGCCTTTGAATTTCTTCTCAGACGTATGCAGGTTTCCCCTCTATGTTTTTCTTCTCCGTAAAGCTCGTGGTGTGACTAATAGCTGTACGTAACTTCAGAGAAACTCATTGCTACAATCGGGATTCGAACCAGCAATCTTTGTATTTCAGGCAATCACTAGAAAACCTTGGCCACCACGGCGTGTATTTTAACTAAAGTTTGTATTAAGTCTATTTTATTTATTCCAAAGTATGGCCGTTCAGAGTGAGCTCAAACGGGCTATATTAATAATAAAATCATAAAAACGATCTATTTGAACGTTAAGAGTACTCGAAACCGACGAGCATGTATGAAGAGACTGATGAATGTGGACGAAGCGAAAGAGGTATGTAAGTCTAGAGAGAACTGGCGCTCTATACTCTCTGCCTACTCCGTTAGGGACTTGGCGTGATGATATGTATGATATGTATGTATAAAACGAGCTTGCTACGTTAGCACCTATATATGTCCGAGTATATGTCCGTTGAAAATAGAACTTTGTTACACTTTTATATATTCCAAAGTTTTTAGAGGATTCTATTTCTAAGTAGTTCAAAGGATAACGAAACGCTCACTGACTGGTACGGAAACTTTGCTTAACAATTATGCTAAACGGTCTACAGATGTGTTCCGAAAGACAATTAATAATGTTTCGGCTAATCTTCTTGTCAGGTTTGGCTAACTTCGAACAGGAACCTCGAACAGCTTGTGCCAAGTTCCTATAGTAAAGGCCCACCTGGCGAGCATTGTGGCTCTCACAAAAACATAATTAAAGTTCGCAGCGTATCCCCGGGCACAGGGTAGGCAACAATTAAGAAAAACAGATTACACCAACACTCCAGATTTTGGCCGCGCCTACTGTTACGACCGGGACTGAATTGGGCATAGGTATAATGAAAAGGGTGTTTTGAACTACTGTCAAAACATTTCCTAGAGTAATAGCCTTAAGGTTACCCCTCATCTGCTGGATAGCAAAAAATAATAGGAGGCTCAGGTAGGTATAAACTTGCCTACCCTTTCATAATTTTGAAGGTCTATTAATTTAACGATAATCGGCGCTCTAAGCTCTCTGCCTACCCCGTGAGGGACTCGGCATCAAGATATGTTTGTATGCTACTTCATTTTGGAATTTTAAGCCCTCATATACGAACAAAAAAAAATTAAAGTACCTTAATAGATTTATTGGGGTCGTTAATAAAGATTAATTGACTAAAATGTGAGTAAAGACTTTAAGAAAGGTTCGCAAATATACGCCCATCAAATACGTCTCATTTTGCAAAGAATTTCAATAAAAAGGCACATTAATCTTGCCTTAAGTGACCAATATATCGCTCGGATCATAGACAAGATTATAATAAATTACTGACAACCTGTACGTTTGAGCTTTCAGTTATGTCCAAATAGAATTAGGAAAAGCTTAAGATACCAAAGTATTTTTCTATCTTGTTACTGTGTAGTTCATATATTAAGCTGAATCCTGCAGGTTTGCCCTGGTTAATTATAATATTGTTATTTTGTTAAGAAAATATCTAATGTTACTATGCGAGAGATTTCGAAATCAGTGTAACGGATACAATTTTGAGTTCCGTTACACAAACATTACCACTTATAATATTAGTGTTGATAAGTTGTGAATGCTATCTCCGGCCTAGCCTTCGGCCTATTCTTCTAGCCTGGCTAAGGCAGGTAGGATTGTTTTACATTTAAGTGGTTAAAACATGTTATATCCAACCAGTCGCAATCCTTATTAACTATGCATTATTAATTACAAACTAACTTTACAATTTTACTTATGAATGCGGTGTTCACCTATCGGTGACTGTAGATAATATACATAATAATATAATAATAAATTTTTAATAATAATTAATAATAATTATTATTATTATATACTGTGAAGCCGTGGTGGCCGAGTGGTTCGAGCAGTTGCCTGCGACGCAAAGGTCGCAAGTTCGAATCCCGACTGTACCAATGAGTTTTTCTAAAAACTTAAGTACAGTGATTAGTCACACCACGAGCTTTACGGTGAAGGAAAACATCGCTGGAAACCTGCATACGTCTGAGAAGAAATTCAAAAAGGCGTATGTATAGTCGTGCTTGAGTAACGGCGATGGACTCGCCATCTGTCACGTTGGCACCTAATATACCTCTGGCGGAAAGTGGGTGTGTGGGTATTACCTATACATCTCTGCCTACCCCTTCGGGGACCCTTGTGGGAAGGCGTGAGGATATATATATTATATACTGTCATTGTCTTGTCATGACAATCTTAATAAAAAAAAAAGTTAAATAGTAAAGTCAAATCTGTAAAAGATTTATGTCCATAGTGCACTTCTATCATTAAACATAGATGCTGTTAGGTACTTAAATCGTCTTAGTGGCCGACTGGTTCGAGTGGTTGCCTGCAGCATGAAGATTGCAAGTTCGAATCCCGACTGTACCAACGAGTTTTTCTGAACTCAAGTACAGTGATAAGTATCACCACGAGCTTTACGATTAAGGAAAACATCGAGAGGAAACCTTCACACATTGAGAAATAATTGTATGACGTGCATATGTATAGTTATGCTTGAGTAATGGTGATACGTTGCCATTTATCACGCTGGCTCCTAAAATATATCTCCCGCGGAAAGTGCGTGTACCACACCTCTAGCCCCCCACCTAGCCCAAGACCCTTGTGGGAAGGCGTGTTTAACAATTCCAACTATCAATCACTTTTACAGTTGGGGTTACACACCCCCCCCCCAGATTACCGCGTGACTCTCCACTTTGATAAACTACTCCATTACCGACCACAAACAAATAAAATGTTTGGTATCGATGGATACGATTTCCTACGTTCCAACAAATCCTAATGATTGCCCACAAAACGCAATGTTACAAGATACGCAAATCGTCATGGCGTCTTTAATGATGTTTACAGAAGTATAGAGTTTTATTAATTTTAAACATTTATGAAAAGAGATTATTTACATCTTCACGCCTTGCCCCAAGGGTCCCTGAAGGGGCACCTACTTTTCAGTCGAGATATAGCTTAGATGCCACCATGACAGTTGGCTAAACCATCGCCGTGTCTCACGTACGATTATACATACGTCATTGAATTACTTCTCAATGTATGCAGGTTTCCTCTCGATGTTTCTTTCGCCGTAAGGCTCGTGGTGTGACTAATCATTTTACTTCAATTAAGAGAACAAATTTGTTCAGTTGGGGTTTGAACTTGCAATCTCCGTTTTGCAGGCGACTGCCTGGAGCACTCGACCACCGGATACCGGACCGGATGTTCTGTATCCTTGTCATAAAATCTATACTATGCTATTTTTAGTCAGAGTCACTGGTTAATTCAAAATAATTTAAGCTATAACGAACAGATTATAAATAAAAGGCAATTTTGAAATTTGGTTAAATGTTACATTATTGTAAAGTGGGTGTATGGGGATTACCTATACACGTCTGCCTACCCCTTCGGAGACTCTTGTGGGAAGGCGTGAGGATATATTGAAACATTATAATGTTCCTACATAAATCTTCTACACGTGTTTCAAGCTGAGATAGACACAAATATATCTATTGTATCGTTCTATATTCAGTGTAATATAATATGTACGGTTGGTGTACCTTAATGAATAGAGGAAAATATAAAAAGCTGCCTATTTCACTAATATATGTGGGAGCTACGGAATGGCTACGAGTGCTAAAGCTCTTGCTATTCTCAGTGCGCGATTATTGCTACGGCTTCGCTTCGACAAATCCATAATTGCTACGGGCGCTACTACAATGTCCCCCTCATATTATATATTTTCACATATTAATATAACTATCATAAGTAGCCTTAGGTATACGCTATGATATAAGTGCGAGTACTAGAATACCTGATACATGTAATATATTGCTAGATGCGTAACAGATTCCCATGAAACTAATATCCGTTTTGACACACTTTATTGCGGAATGCTACAACTAACTACAAGGGCCCACAAGTCAAAATCAAAATTAAAATATTTTTATTTCACATAGGCCTAGATAAGCACTTATAAAACGTCGAAAAGGGTGCACGGTTCGGGTTGGTCGTTTCCATGGAGGAGAACCGGCAAGAAACTCTATGGTTACTCTTATTCAGGGTCCCTGAATGTGTAGGCAGAGGTGTTCAACACCAACGTCAACGTCAAAAGCGAGTTATGTACCGTACTGTCACTACGGATTTGATAATCCAGACTAGATAATTGCGAGTTGCAAAGTGAAAAATCCCCAGCCGACATGCCTGACTTCGTTCCTTTGAGATCACATACTGCATTGGTATTGGTTAGATTTATGATAGCTTAAAGTTTTTAATATATTTTCATTCAGCTCGCTCTCGCCTCGAAGGAAACTTTTCCTCTGAACTTAATGGTATGATTTAACGAGCGTAGAATATTCATATTAGGGAATATTTGGTGGTATTTTCACGTAATTTGCGTTTGAAAAGTAAATCGACGATGCAGTCCTTGCGCTAGCATGACTCATAAATATATCTTAAGGTTTATTAGATCAAACCTTAAGATATATTTATGAATACCCCGTTTGAGGCTTTCCGTGATGAGTTTTTTTTTTATACTACTGAGGTAGTAAGCAAGCTTGCAATCTTTTTTTTATACAACAAGAGTGGTTAACAAGCATACGGCCCACCCGATAAAAAACGGTTACCGCAGCCTATTTACGCTTACAATACCGGAGTATCACTTGCGCGTTGCCCAGCTCCAAATTAGAACGGGAATCCCGTTATGCCCTACCTCTCATAGTCCTTCTATTACAATCTAATCTAATTCCTTCTATTGACTGGCGGTTACCGCTCCCTATGGACGCTTGCACCAGTAAGGTTACTGTTCGCACGTTGTCGATAGCACTGGCTTGTCCAAAAGAAAGATGGGCAGATATATACATATCATCACGCCGAGGCCCCAACTGGACAGGCAGAGAGAATAGAGCGGCAGTGCTCTCTAGATTTATATACCTTTTTTTTATATAACAAGAGTGGCAAACAAGCATACGGCTCACCTGATAGAGAACGGCTACCGCAGCCTATTTACGCTTACAATACCGAAGTATCACTTGCGCGTTGCCACTCTATATTCGGAGAGTTATACTGTGTTGGCAGCATAATGGGACCTCTATACCTCTATACTCTATACGGGATACCTCTTTCGCTTCGTTCACATTCACCAGTCTTTTCATACAAGCTCGTCGGTTTTGTGTACTCTTGCCGTTCCCTTCTTTTAGTGTATCTATATATATACTAGAGCTAATTCACATAACAGCTCTGGCATTCAAAGCACCTGTGCTAAGCGATTATCAATTTAATGTGGCGAGAAAGGCGTCGGTCTTACGAACTCGTATTGTATTTTTCATCATAGCTAAAATACTCGTAATAGCTCATTACCCAGATAACACGATACCTAATATATTGCCTATATTGGGCACTCGGAGTAACAAAGCTTTAAATATTACCAAATATACAATCTTTTTACTTCTATACGAATATCTTTTGCGATATTTTTTATTTGGGGTCGTATAAAATACACGCTGTATGAGCTACGGCGCGATAGAATTAAATCGACAAAACTTATGGCCACTCGTTACAGGTAATGAGCTCTCTACGCTTCTGTACGATGTAACATCAACGTTATTATAATGGCAATACAGCTGATATTTGTGGAAAAGAGTGCAGTTTCAATATTTATTGGTGCTTATGTCTGACATAGCCAGCATCTTAATAAAATTTACATTAATTAAACGATGTTAAAATAATTTGATAGAGTTTAAATCAAGACTCGCATATTTGCGTGGTAGGTATTTATTTATCGTTTTTATATATAGCTTAAATTAAAATAGAGCTATGATTTTCTTAACAAATGTCAGTACCTACTAAAACTGCAATTAACGGTCCGGCAAGCGTTTAAATTAATAACTTATTATATCTCTGTCTAATTCTTTTTCGCGGATGCCTGATGATATTCCCTACCGCTCTTTAACTTACATATTATTAATTTTGATCAGGACTTCTACAAAATCCACTTTAAGCGCGTTACAGAGCCATAATGGGTCAGTACGACATGCTACAAGTACCTACTCGTACATATAATCAAATGTAAAAACTCCTTGCCTGCTACAATCGATTCCCAAGCTGGGCTTAGGCTTATACATCGCCTGGGCGCAGGGGGCAACGACCGGAGCCCTTCGTCCTAGAGATCCTAAGTGCAATTCGTATTACCCACCGCGCACACCTGCTCTCGGGAACAAAGGTAACAACTTTATTAGACACAATTCAGGCCAGTGTGTATTTGATATTCTAGAATACCATCTAATATATTATATATCGTTTTGTATTTGAAATACGCCAAGGGGTCTGTAAGAATAGACCATGCGAGGGGCTCGGCGTGATGGTATTTATGCCATAGGTACTAAATATATATTTATACTAGCTGTCCCGCCCAGCTTCGCACGGGTGAAAAAATACGATGGTGGTGGTGTAGGTGTAAAGACACCCGGAAAATTTCATTCAAATCGGTTCAGCCGTTTAGGAGCAGTACAGTGACATACACACGTACAGAACAGTAGTATTATATATGATAAAGATTAAGTGATATTCTATATCGATACTGTCACTGATATCTTGTTAATCTTTAAGCTATGATTCGTTACATTAATAAAATCCTCTAAGAAGAATACGATTCACATCCTTTTAAATAAGAATACGATACGCCTATAGGTGCTTCCAATGAGGGTGACTGCCTCAATTCTCTCTTAAGTCTGCTCAGTCTACGTGTGTCCATTCTAATGCCACAACTATACAGGAGCGACGTATAATTTAGTCGCTATCCTGTGTATACAGGATAGCAACTACATGAACTGGATGCTGTCACAGAACTTCAACTCTAAAGGAAACCCCTTGAAGCCTACCTCGCTTCAAATTTTCTAGTCTTACTCGACCATAAAGGCGAACCATACCTGTTTATTGATCAAAATCAAAAATCAAAATATTTTGTTCAACGTAAGGGACAGGGACACTTATTGACTTTACTACAGTTACTTGAATAAGCATCTATTGGTGACCCTTTTAAATAAATAAAAATATAATACCCATAAAGATTAGCCCTTGCTTGTGGCAATAAAAAAAAATCGACTTCATATTAAAATATTAAAACAACAATAATTGTTAGAAAACATCGAGTGAACACGCAAAAATCCCAAAAGCACCGTTTTATTTTCCCATAAAATCCTCTTATGGCACATCAAAAGTCTTTCGGTTTCGCTCAGATGAAATACTTACTTATTATATTCCCACAAGTATTTTGTACAAAGCTTTTCAATGGAATAAAAGCTTGGCATTTGATACTGTATTAATTAACGAATAATTCAATTTGTAAAATACGTGCGCTAAGGAAATTTGGCATTTCGTCTGGAGTTACCTTATCGGCTGCTACCAACATTTTTTTAATAATGTGCCTAATGCTGACCTATTTTAATCATTGAATTAGTAGCTACATATAAAACATATATCACGTCTCCCCAAAAGGGTAGGGAGAGGTGTATAGGTAGTATCCACACACGCACTCTCCGCCAGAGAAATATTTTATAAAATAATAACTTTATCTCCTTTTTTAAAGATACATTTTATAGAACTGTTTGTGTTGATCGCCAATAGGCAGTAGTTTACTGCCTATTGGCGCTTGCAACACGTTACACTTGTAAGCGTCTACACACACACTACACAACCTTCGGCAAGAAGATTTGATTATGGTGGAAATCTGCAGCCATATGCGACATCATAAAAAGTTATATTTAAAATGTCTGTTAGAACTATAGCCGCTATAGCTAGCTCAGTTATATTCTGAGCATTGTTGCAAGTGTGCGTATTACCGCCAAGTATAATTAAATTTCATCGTAACAAATACAATTTTGTACAAACTCGGGGCAAGCTTTGGCGGCCAAATAGTATTTGTTGCGGTACAATATCAAACCAAATGGAATTTGAGAGTTTGGCAAATTTCGCAAAGGGCTCTCGCGAATCCCTAAACAATTGGAGTTGGTAAACCTATGATGAAAAATAAACGCAATTTCATTTAAATCATAAAAATTATAATATAACATCCCGTCGAGTTTCAGGCGAGAAGAACGACAGAAGGAGTACAGCGCCAGTTCCATTTAGACTTACACACATATTTCGCTTCGTCCTCATTTCTTCATACATGTTCCAGAGAACATGTATGAAGAAACCAGAGTTTCGAGTACTTTTAAAATTACAAGAATGGTAATATTACAAGAGCGTCCGATCGATTTGACCCAGGTAGTTGGAACGTGGTCTTCCTCTGCCTCTTCTTGCACACACTTTCGCTTTGTATATCTGTTTCGTCAATATTTCTTCACTCATCTTTTCTATACCACCAAACCAAAGTAAAATGCCATTCTTTATTTTTAAAATCACAGCCAGTTGTTTTTCGAATCTCTTCATTGCGGATTAGATCTAAGATCGTTACTCTGCACATTTTTCGAAGAGATCGCATCTCACCTGCTATTAAGCTCTCATACTTCCTCTGACATACCTAGGATTCGCTGCTGTACAATAAAGTAGGCACCAGGCAGTAGGTAGAACTATAGGTATGTATAAAGAAGTAATCTTCTTTGAACAGTAAATCGTATAATTGTATATACGTTAGAATTTGTTATTTAATTAAGAGCGTGATAAAATCCGTTAAGTGAAGGTTAAGGCAACATAACAATTCATAAACCTGTTTAATTCCAAAGATGTTTGATTATTTACAAAGGGTTCGTTCTCTTCCTTTTGAATTTATATCTTTAGATCGATCAAACGTCAAGCTGAAGTACTACAAATCAGGAATGTTGGTCCGTTGCTCAGCTTGCAACGGGAAAATTAATTAAACACTTCATTTGAATTATGCAAAACGGGTTCCTTCACGATGTGCTTTGCCGCTTTGGTGACACTTATTGAGAAAGTTTCGTCGTTTCATAATACGCTTCGTTTATAAACGTCATGACTATTTTGTTGTGTTCTACTCGATGAGGGATCAAGCATAATATGTGGGCACTACAGAAACTATTCGCACCTCCAAGTAAGGTCATATCAAAAAGCCTATATTGTTCTTTTCGGTATAAAACGTGGATTTAAAATTCTTTTGCACTTGTTGCAAATAGCGTGCGTTGTTGAAATAAGCCGGTTGCTCCACATATGGACGCTTTCAACTTCAGGGGTATCGACCGCGCCCTGTTGACCCTGCAGGAGCCTTTTTACACCCTTCTTAAAGAGCTCCATGCCACAGCCTTATCGTTCGCGGAAGGAACCTCCATCGAAAGTGCTCATCACTTCATTACGACGATAATGAGCTGACAATAGGCTGCAGTTTTTTCAAGGTATAAATAACTTAATAACTCTTTTCTGCTTTAATTATTTTCTACAACAAAAACACGTTCCTCACTAAAATCGATGTAATTCCGACACAACAACAAAGTAGGCTCGCTCGTAAAAAAAATATTGCGTTCGGGAAATTAAATTGCCTAGGTACGCTTATTTTTACACTGATGCGTATAATAAAACTTGCTGTCTCTATTTGTGGGTTTATTTTGTAACTTTACTAGCTACGACACGCGACCGCGTCTTAAAGTATCAATTTACCATTGTATTATTAAAAGAAACTGTTAACTCGGAACTTGATAAGGAGCTTAACAAAATGCTAATTGTCTGCGGACTACATCAAGAAACTCCGGACTGTATCGTGAGCATGGCATAATTATATCGGAACTAGCAAACTAGAATAAATTTAATCACAGTAGGTACAAAGGTGCAGTTCAGTATTACGCAGGGCTTAAGATGACTCCTTCAATTATACTGTGGCTCATTCACATTGTAAGAATGGTCACTGAGTGATATCGCTTAGGAAATCGTTTGCAAAAGAGACCTAAGTGAAATAAATATTAATGTCGTTTAGCATTATTTTCTGACGGGTCGTATTTATGTTATCCTAAATATCCATTGAATACATTTTTACCTCAGTCAGGCTGTTTCCGTCAGGGTACTTTACGTGGGATGAGAATTCTTATCTGTAAACTTTACGTAGGTTTATTGAAATATTTTATATTTAGCCGGGTTCTGATGGCATACAACGGGAGGAGGTTAACAATGTTGTTTGTCTTAAACTAGATGTTTTGAAATGTCGAATGGCTGTTAGGTATATGCTTTATCCAAAACAGCAGTCTGAAAACGGCGGCAGATAGTTATGCTTCCACGATATGGAGTTGCCTCGTGAAGAGGATGATTAAATGTAATGACACCTACTTTTTTTTTTTTTTTTTATTTTATACTTTGGTCCTCTGACATGGTGATCAGAGTCTTTGTTTTCATAGTTTTTATTATTTATCTTATTCTTTTGTCTTTTGTATGTATTTGTTTTATTTTGTTTTTGTGATTTATTCTCTTTTCGGTTGCTGACATTTTCTTCTGTTTTATGACACCTACTTAAAACGAAGAAGGTGTTTCTACACCTCTACCTTTTCATTCCGGGAACCTTATCAGAAAGCATATAGGCAGATAAACCTAGGGAAGAAACCGGTCTATAGCAACGATAAATTCTTTACCAGTAGCATATCAAGGATGGAATTCACGAAAATATTATACAAATTGCTGAAATGTAAAGTGTTAAAATGTAAAGGATGCTTTTAGAGAAGCGTTTGCAAATGTCTGGGCGAATAAAGTGCCACAGTAAAGTACACATGCCGTATAAATATTCTATTATACATATATATATATACACGTAGAGCTTGGCTGTGAGAGCTGGCGCGTAATACTTTCAATGATCAACAAAAAACACGAATTTCTCCTAAAACATATATATATATAGGAGGAGGAAGAGGATAGCAGGAAGGGGTAGGCAGAGGTGTATAGGTAGTACCCATACACCCACTTTCCGCTTCAGATATATTTAGGTGCCACCGTGACAGATGGCGAGTCCGTCGCCGTTACTCCGTCAAGCACGACTATACTACTATAATAATTATACGTATACGCCTTTGAATTTTTTATCATTCGTATGCAGTCTTCTTAAACGTATGCAGGTTTAGTCGACTTGATGTTTTCCTTCACCGTAAAGCTCGTGGTGTGACTAATCACTGTAACTAAGTTTAGAAAAACTCATTGGTACAGTCGAGATTCGAACTCGCAATATTTGTGTTACAGGCAACTCCTCGAATCACTCGGCCAACACGGTTTTTAAACACATTGCACTAAAATAAAGAGTTCGTTGTTTGACAGCATTAATCTTAAGAATTTCTAATTAGACAAGAAATCATCTTTTTATTAGATAGCCCGTTTATTGAGGAAGGCGTAATATAACCATGCTACTAATTCCCAAGGAAGAGGATAATCTAATTAAAGTCGAATAAACCGTGGAACACCGTGGTAGTAGAAAAATCTGTTGCCTGACTGGAGCAGTGCTCTCACCGAGATTGCAGTTCAATACTGCTTCCGTATTATGTTGTAGCTTGGCGCTGAGTAAAGTTGTACTGATTTTTGTGAAGTGGTGAACGGTTCGTCATTAAGATGGCAACACACGTTGGAAACGCGCGAATAAATACCTCTCATATTGCAAGCGTTTAGATTTCTCATATTGTTTACCTTGCCTTCTCGCATAAACGTCGCATTTTCCGGCCCGCGGCCCAAGGGCGTCCCTTTCGTAGTTTCTTTTGTATTATTTCACACAACTTATGATTGGTTACAAATAAAGTAACTGTAGTACCATACAAATATATCAATGTGTCAAGTGGGTCATAGTGCAATATTTTATTATTTGAAAGCTATTTATTATAACAAAATAAATTAAAAAGGATAACTGCCGGAAATAAGGTGAATGGAGCCATGTCGGCGTTGATGGGCAGTAAAGTCTGAGCAAGAATGCTCGAGTTGCTGTCTACAACGCGATATTGGTACCTACCTTATTGTATGGCAGCGAATCCTGGGTATGTCAGAGGAAGTATGAAAATAGCTTCAATGCAGTTGAGATGCGATCTCTTCGAAAAATGTGCGGAGTAACGATATTAGATCGAATTTGCAATGAAGAGATTCGCAGATCAACTGGCGTGAATGAGGGCGTGATTGTAAAGATGAAGAAAGGCATGTTACATAGGTTTGGACACATAGAAAGGATGAGTGAAGAAAGATTGACGAAACAGATATACAAAGCAAAAGTGTGTGCAAGAAGAGGCAGAGGAAGTTGGAACGTGCCAACTACCTGGATCAAATCGATCGGAATCTCAAGGACACTAAGACGTTAAGAGTTAAGGACGTTAAGAGTACTCGAAACCGACGAGCATGTATGAAGAGACTAATGAATGTGGACGAAGCGAAAAAGGTATGTAAGTCTAGAGAGAACTGGCGCCTTATACTCTCTGCCTACCCCGTTAGGGACTTGGCGTGATGATATGTATGTACGTAAATAAATTTTAACCTTTTGATTGGGCATTCACAAACGAAAATAAATACTCTTGGTTAGAACCTACTAACCAAGAATAGATAACCGAAGTCTTCTAAACACTGAACTAATACCATTCCGTGCTTCGGTGATTCTATTCAAAGGCATAGAGGGAACTTGTGTTGGAATTGATCTTACACTGCGATTGTTCCCATCTCTTGGCAAATAACATGAGCGTGTTAGACTGACGGGAACGAGACCGCGGATCGTTTTGGCTTCGGTCTGAGATGATAAAACTTTTTAACCTTGTCTATGTCGAACCTGATGTCCTTTGTTTTGATTACCCAATCAAATCAAATCAAATCAACATATTTTATTCAACGTAAGCGACACGTACGTAACGTAAGCAAATAAAAACTGAAGTTACCACCGTTTGCCAGGAGAAGAAACGGCGAAACAAACTCTCCGGTTTTCTGTTTTAACATTTGTTCCCTTTTACGGGTAGAAAAATATTAAATTGCTAACTAACTAAATCATAAACTCGTACGAGAGGAGCAATTAATTGCCATGCATCATTCAAATAATCTGATGTTGTATAATTAGCTTTTTGAATTAATTTACTTATAATGACAGCTTTAAACTCTACAAAGGTAATTCAATTATTTTCTGAGGTAGCTTATTAAAAAGAAATAAAAACAAATTGTATAAGAATCTAAACATCTTTAGCAGAGCCTGCACTAAAGAGGTCACCGACACATTGGTATCTAGTGGAGAGCGTATCCGCGACAAATTGCGATAAGTAGAGGAGCAAAGATTTGTGGTTAAGCTACTGCCATCGTATCGGATAGCCAGCTAATGAACATTTTGTCCTTGCGGTCTGAAGGCTTTTCAGCCAGTTATTTCGCAATGCATCTCCACTTCCACAAATTATGATGATTGAGTTGTCACACACTGCCAGTGCGTTGAAGATAAAGGCTATATTTTATATTATGAGATTAGGAGTCGGATTAGTTTTTAAGCGAAATGGTGAATCGTCATTATTATAGCTAAGTCCTGGGGTTTTCAACCATTGTGTCGCAACACATTAATGTGTTGGTAGCCTCTGTCAAGTGTGTCACGAGATTTACAAAAACTGTGGAGATTGATCTCTGTACTACAAATAGGTATGTAAGGGTGTCGCGAAAATATAAAGAATATATTCGTGTGACACTGAGTACAGAAGGTTGAGAGTCACTGGCCTAGGTAAGCACTGACCGTAGTGGTTGCAGACGAGATGCACGCGCGCGGGATGCGCGCGGCAGTCCTTGAGCTCGGTGAGCAGGCCGGCCTGCTCGCGCAGGAAGGCGCGGTAGGCCTGCGCCGCGCCGTGCGCGTGCACGCGGCCGTAGCGCGCGCCCCCGCCCCGCGCCCCGCCCACCACCGCGCTGCGGTTCACCCTCCTGTTGACGATTGCATTTTACAACATTACAAGGTATATCCGACTACTACTACAATATACTATAGTTTTTTTTTATTAAGTGGTACTAAGGAATTAATTGATCCAAGTCCTAACATCATAATTATGCTCAGCGTTGGTATTTGCACCAAACAGCCTAGTATATGAATGTGCCAAAATATACTTTCTAGCTTATATAACGCTTTGGGAGAAAGCATAACCGATATAACAATGAATATCGCTTGTTGTTGAATGGTACTCACGAGTAGCCGAGCATAGAGCAGAGTCTGACGGCGATGTTTTCGTCGAGCGAGGCGAGACACGCCGGGAACCACGAGTGGTTTGCTGCGCGGTATACTTGGAGCTCGCCGTGACCTACGTCGCCATTGGCCTCGCTTAAGCGCACTGGAGGATAATAATCTTGATTACGTCACTATGTTGATAAATAGGACATTTTGTGATCTCACGTCCATAAAGGAAGTATGAAACACCAGCAAACTGAGTGAACAAACGTAAAAAATTTGCATATCGAATTTTAGCAAATATTTTGGTGTGTTTTTCTGAACTTAACACAGTATATAATACAAGTGGTCATCCTCAATCTGTGATGTTTACTCACAGCAGTTCCTCTCGTCCTGTCCCCAAGGGCAGTCGACCTTCCCATCGCACATGTGCGCCTGCGAGATGCAGCGCTGGTTCCCGCAGTGCACGTCCCCGCTGCGCTTGCACACGCGGCAGTTTAATTCGTCGGAGCGGTCCGCGCAGTCGATGTGGCCGTCACAGCGCCAGTCGTGGGGTATACACCGATTCACGTCGCATTGGAAGCCCGTGGGACAAACTAAACAAGATATGGCATTCGCTTTATTCAATGACTAGCTGTGCCCGCGACTTCGTCCGCGCGGAAAAGTGATATTAAGCAGCATTTTTTTACCCCCTTAAGGGTAACATTTTTACAAACTTTGAATGTAATATTAATTTATGTGTAATCAAGCAAGAGCCTAAAAAATAAGTTTCAAGCTTCTAGGTTCAAATATGATGAAACTTCCATACAAACTTTAATCCCCTATTTCAACCCCTTACAACCCTTTTTCGCATTAAAAAGTAGCCTATGTCCTACCTCAAGCTCTAGGCTATATCTGTACCAAATTTCATTTAAATCGGTTCAGTAGTTTAGGCGTGAAAAGGTAACAGACAGACAGAGTTACTTTCGCATTTATAATATTATTAGTTACGCCGAGTCACGGGATGGCGCCAGTTGTCTCCACACTTACAAATACGCATTCATCAGTCTCTTCATACATGTTTCGAGTATTCTTGACGTTCCCTTCCTTATGTTTCCGATCAATTATATCTATGTATTTACATACTACGTAGTTTTCGCAGCGTATATCTTATTCGTCAATCTCACAAAGATTAGCTAAACTGATTGGTTTACATATAGATAGAAAATCTCGTGTTCATCTCAAAAATACCTACGACGACCTCAAACCTTGCGTACATAAGAGTTAAATGTGTTATAGACGGCCGTCTAGTAAAGTGATCAGAGCTCCTGACTGCTTCTAAAGCTTGAGGTACACATACAGTGGAACATATAATATGACCTATATTTTATTCACTGCTTAAGGCAGAATTTCTCACATTCGTTTGTTCGTCACACATTTTGTAATTTATGTCTCTAATTTGTGTTATTTTAATTTGTTGTTAGTATAATTTAAAGGTATGAACGTGCTGGCTTTTAGCTGTAAGTTTATATTATTGGCTGTAACAAAAATAAATGAATATCACCTCTTCCTTTTTTGAAGTCAGTTAAAAAGTATGTACATCGTTGTATGTATATATATATATATCCCTATCGATTAGTGTGGATCGCGAACAAGCTCACCTGGCTTAGCAGCGCGGAAACGGGCATCCTTAACTTCCCTGTTCCCAAGGCACACGTCGGTGTCAGTCGACTCCGGGAATATCTCGCACTGTAAGTAGTCCGGCATCGATAGACCAAACACTTCCAGGAAAAATCCACAGCGTCGCATTGTTTCTGTGAAAACAAATTTATATATGGCTTTCCATATATGGCCTATAAAGAACCTCTTCCCTAATATTTTGTGAGTAATATTAAATAATTTTGTAAAAAAACATACTAGCTACTATATATAAATCTGACAATGTACGAGAAGATATTGATGTTCTCTATTCAATTACGCCAGAAAGGCTGAACAAAATTAGATACAATTTTACACAGAGATAGATCATTAGCTGGATTGACATGATTCATTCCAGAAAAAAAATTGAAATAGTTGGGCATAGCTAGAAATTATATATTTCGTATGTAAAAGTATATGTTATAATATAATATATGTATATATATATATATACATATAAGATCTTTTATGTTTAAGCAAAAACAATGTGATTTATCCTAAAACAGAAAATTATTATTTATTTCAGATAAGTCTTACATAACATAACAAATATATCGAATACTAACTACTTACTTACCTAAAACAGAAAATCAACAATTAAATGTCCATGCTTTACAATTATTACTATTTTACATTTTATTAAACATTTATATGAAACCTTTGTGCTTACTGACATGATATATTTGAATATGTGTCAGTTCTTCTATTTTAAGACTATTGTGTTTTTTCGTTAGAATATAAATGTTTAATAAAATGTAAAATAGTAATAATTGTAAAGCATGGACATTTAATTGTTGATTTATAAGATCTTTTATGTTTAAGCAAAAACACAATGTGATTTATCCTAAAACAGAAAATTATTATTTATTTCAGATAAGTCTTACATAACATAACAAATATAAACGAATACTAACTACTTACTTACCTAAAACAGAAAATCAACAATTAAATGTCCATGCTTTACAATTATTACTATTTTACATTTTATTAAA
>JACCPG010009540.1:0-15207 GCA_016069955.1 Drepana arcuata | reverse complement strand
TTGACGCTCTACTCTCTCTGCCTACCCCGCCAGCTACTCAAATTTTGAGTATGATTCTTGTCGATTGTCGAGGTTCGAGTATTTAACTGACGAAGAAAACTCTATTTGCCTTTCTCCTTGACCCCATTGTATAGGTTTATAATTCTTATATTCAACAATTTGTCAAAACATTTATCCACTATTTGCACCTACATAAAGCTTATTTTCCTTGGGCGGCCACACGTTGTCTTACAATAAAAGCACTAGTAGTGTTTTAACTGCATGGGGAAAGCTATTATATGCTCAGTGCAACATGCTTGTGGCTTAGACGTTCAATTGACTTATATAATGTGTAGATGAAAAACGTTCGGCAGTCGTTTACAATGGAAGACAAAACTTCCGCGTGCGACGCGCTCTACAATGCATCGCATCCGGCGCGCGCCGGGAAGTGCATTGTGCTAGTCCGCGCTTGGCCCATTTCCATTCCATTTACTGATGGCGTTGATGCGGCCACTAGCCATCTGTTGACGGCCAGTCCATTTCCTTCATTAAACAAGTACACGCTTATTGTAACAAAGTCTTTCATAGCACCAAAGGAAAATAGGACTATGTGAGTATCAATTAAGCTGAACGAGAAAAAACGCTTTATTTTTTAGTGTTTGTCACAAGAGATGTAATGTTTACATGTTCAAATCCCGACTGTACCAATGACATTTATGGATTTAAGTACAGTGATTAGTCACACCACGAGCTTTACGGTGAAGGAAAACATCGAGAGGAAACCTGCATACGTCTGAGAAGCAATTCAAAGGAGTATGTATAGTCGTGCTTGAGTAACGGCGATGGACTCGCCATCTGTCACCACCATGTTGCCACCTAATATCTCTGGTGGAAAGTGGGTGTGTGGGTATTACCTACACACCTGTGCTTACCCCTTGTGGGACCCTTATGGGAAGGCGTGAGGATTATTACAAATTAATCATATACATCTGGCTAGTGGTCGCGGGCTGATTCCTGATACCTTTGGTACCCGCTCTTTACCCGCTTTTTAAATTAAGTTTAAATGTTGTGTTCAAATCGATTGATGGGATGTTAACAAGACTGATGGCGAGAGCGACATCCTTTACAAGCACGGCTATATCATTTGTCAAATGTAAAAGTCAGAAGTATGACACAGTAAGTGACTCTATAAGGATACTAGACTGGACTGTGTAGCTACGCTACTCAACTGAGAGTAAAAACCCGGTTACTCTTACAGTTACTTACATAAGTCATTGTTGCATAGTTTTTTTGTCATATAATTATTACTAGCTGTGCCCGCGACTTCGTCGGCGTAGATGGCTTTTTTATCTTTCGAAAAAAATTTTTTTTTTCAATAAAAGCATCCTATGTTACTTCTAATACCTCCAAGAATATGTGTACATATTTTATGATGCCGATAGTTTAAGTAGTTTTTACGTGAAAGTGTAACATACAAACTTCCATTCACATTTATAATATTAGTAAGGATGTTTTGATACTGACGTGTGACGATAAGTAGAGTTGTTGTACGTTTCAGCTGGCAGTACAATGTTCAGATGTGTGGACATACCGTACTTTCCACTATCGCAGTATGCACCAGACCCGAGCGACTCCACTAACGCAATACCATGTAAGTAAGTTGTATAATATATATACGCAATAACAAGTGATTTGCGATTTTGAATTCTTAAGTGGCTACATAGGCATCTATTTATTTCTTTATTAGTCCAACAACATGTAAGTATTACAACCATTCTAAATTATTTACAATATCGTTTTATCTTTGGGCAAACTTCTGTCCGTCTTAGAAAGTTAGCTAATTGTATAAATATAAATATTACTAATATTAGTTTTATATAAATATCTAGAAATTTAATACAGTTCACCGTAGTCCACGGTTAGTTAATACTATTTCGGCTTAAATTTAGATGTTCCATTTTTTTTTTTCATGACATTTACCACCATCACTAGTAATTAGGTCCTTACTTAAACTGTGTTTTTTTATACCATACGGGTGGCAAACAAGCATGCGATCCGCCTGATGGTAAGCGGTTACCGCCGCCTATGGACGCTTGCAACACCAGGGTATAGCTCGAGCGCTGCCCACTCTACAGGAATATTTTCTACTACTTATACAATACATTTCAACACAATATTCACAGGAACCACTCATAAATAATTATATAATTATGGTTATTATTTTATAATTAAAGATTAATTTGTATAATTGCGTTATTTCCAGACGTGGTAACGCGGTCTGCGGCCCCTTTGTTGCTGGCTGTCTTCACCCAAGCAGTTGCGGCTTTGTGTTGTGTCCTAGGGCACTGTGTGAAGGGCCGTAGGCTTTGCACCTTCATTGCTGGCGTACTGTTTATCATATGGGCGAACGGCATTTCCTTTATTCGGTACTTACACACTTTTTGTACTAGTAGATATTAGATCACGCAGAAGCTGGCTAATAGAATGCCTTCTGCCGAATTGATTTTCAGTGAGTTACAGTAGTTAATTGGCAACATGACAGATGGCGTTTAAGTAAGTAGTCTCTCGAATACGACAGCATATGCGTCGTTGAAGTTCTTGTCACACATTGGTCATCGTGACAGGCAAATTTTTGATAACCTGTTCTGCCGGAAAGAAAAATAAAGCAAATTTATATTATTAAAGTATAGTGTTCTGCTTACGATAAGGAATATGGCAAAAACTTGTTCAAGATGTCACAGACTGTGGCTACTGATAAGATACGATTCTATGCAAAAGCTGTTTTGTTTTTATAATAGAAGAGTGCTAAACAAGCATACGGCCCACCTGATGGGAAACGGTTACCGTAGCCTGTTTACGCTAATGATACCGAAATATCACTTGCTCGCTGCCACTATGTTCGGAGAGTTATACTGTGTTGGCAGCATAATAAGACTAAACCCGCTGATGTCAATTCGGCGTGATGCTAAGTGTGTGTGTATATAAAATGACAATGATTTAGTGATACATCACCTAATAGTAATAATACCACGAGTTTCTTAAGCTGCATATGTAAGATACACAAACTAAACATAATTCATTTTGTTTCCATTTCAGGATTGATCATGCTGACTGGAATCGTTATGTACATATCGGTGTTTAAGTCCCAAGTCGGCCATAAGTTGCGCTATATGACTGTTTTTGATACGCCTAGAATGTCCTACAGCTATGGATACTCGTTTGGATTGTACCTAAGTGGATTCATAGCGGTCGAGCTAGCTGGTACGTCAGCAATTTTTCTATTCCTACAATGGTATCAGAAGGATTGGATAACAGAGCTCACTGAAAAAGCGAAGGCAGACTGTCGCGCTTGGGATCGGGAATATTCCTTTTCTGAATTCAGAGAGCGAGATTCCACATTATTAGAGAGAAGAATGCTGAAACGGGATACTTACCCGCCAACGGGTTCATCGGCCGCTACGCCGCGAGAACGAAGGCGTTTCGTGTTCGACGGTGATGAAATGCCCCATTGCTCAATACACAAAAACAGGAGAGTAAACTTAAGTTCGGCGTCACTGAAGGATTTATCCACGTCGACGCTGTATGGGTTCCCAGCGGCGCCACGGCCGACAGCGTGCGACAATTATTTCGAGGAGTTCAAAGAAGTTCCTCAGAGTGCGAATACATTAAGTGGGTTGCGAAGTGCGTCGATATTTCAGTCGCAAGCGTCTGTAGCAAGCGGGCGGTTTTTGGATACGTCAGCAGTGGAACCGCCGCCGTCGCGGGAAGAAGAGTTGGTAACATTCGGTGCCGGAGCACGGGGACATACCTCGGAGGAGCAGGCGCGGCACGACCGTGCAGTCGGCACCGACCCTTACCGCCGCACGACGCCCGTCTGATCCACAATGTCGGGTAAACTGACCCACATTATAAAGCATATCGAGAAGTGATAAGTGACGATGCTATTTGACGTGTTTAATCATGTAATTAATAAACGTGAGTTGATACTTCTGTACTGGTACAGAGAAAAGTGTCTTTCGAATTTATGAACGTACGTACATACGTGACTTGTGTTAAAACATTTTAATTGTTATCAAATTCCTTAAAAATAAACACTGCCATTTGTCTACATTGATCTTTCATTGCCGGGTTACAAAAAGATATTGACGTGCTAGTCAGTCAAATCGAGGTATATTTAATTAGCCTTTTAGTAGCGTTCAATTCTGGCATTTCTACATACAACAACGTAAAGACAAAAAGCTTGCACATGCGCTCATAGTGACAGTGAATCAGTCACTAAAAGAGATTTGAAATATGAATACTGCATGAAGCACGAGCATATTGTATAAAAAATATGAGGAATGTGGATACAGCGGAAGTTAGTAAATCAAGAGAATACGCTCTCTGTGCCTGACGGACTTAGCGTGATGATATTTACTAGATATATAAATTTACTACTTTAATTTGATGTTCGGTTTAAAAAGTGGCTGTTTGGTTGACGAAGAAAATTTTATCTGTATGTATCCATTATTTAATTGGATATTTTTGTTTTACAATAACTTATATGAAGACACGGCAACGGCTATATAAAATGTGGCGATTAGGTACTTTGCAAGTAGTTCCGTATGGGATTGTTACATTACTTTGTTACTTAAATACGTTACTTTAACTATATAGTACATAGAATATAATATAAATTATTATTGAAAACGAATTTCTAAACTCTTTACTTGATACTGTAGGTAGAGAGTCATTATGAGAATGGTAGGCTACTGGCACAATACAAAAATAAAATTTATGAGAATATTGTTCTTAGTTTGAAAACGAATACAAATAAATCTGCGAAAAGTCAACGCGAGGTTTGGGACGTCAAGAAATACTTAATGGGTATCGTGTAAAACGACAATAATAAATCCACGTCATGGGATCGTAAGTATTTCTTATTAATTTCAATATATAGTATCGTATGGCTATCGTAAAATTGTATGTACTTTTTAATGAAGTTAATAGCTATCTTTATACCTATCTCATGGCGATATTTTAGTTACTTTTAATGTGTAAATTACTGTAAAATAGTAATCCTCCTATTCACAAGGGTCCCCGACGGGGTAGGCTGGGGTATAACGAACTCTTTTCGCAGCAGACATATTTCTTCAAATAATATCAATTGTGTTTTTTAATTTCTTTCAGGTTTTGGTCCAGTATGTAAGTACATCATTTTAAATCCTGAATACAATGAAAAATAATCGGAAAAAATATAGATGACAAGAATCAAATGAAATGCAAAATGGAGCGTAAAGTTAATTTATTAAAGAGAGAGTCCTCTTTGTTAGATATATACATTCTAGAGAATATGCATTCAATACTTTTTAATACTGGGATGATGACTTGGCGTTGATATGTCTAGCAAATTCAGCTTTGCTTGTTTCATACGCAGTGGCAAATAATAAAATAAAGGGTTAATGAAAACGTTATGCTCCTACGGTTACAGATTTGGCCGCAGGCAGCCTGAAACTCCGGTAAAAGGAATCGTTCCCAGGTTGAAAAATATAGCTGTCAGGCACTATAGAGGTATTCTTGGGGTGGCAGTACCTCTAGTTGTTCTACCATGGCAAGGGAAAAAGGATCACGTAATTATTAAATTTATATGATTTTCCATTTGGTATATTCGTATTGGTAATCCTTAAATACATGGTAAGGAAAGAGACACCATGGGTATCAGTGATAATACCACTGACTTATCAAACCTCCAGTATGACTAAGAAAATACCATATTGAAACCGGTATACGTCTGAGAAGGACTTTGGTCTACGTACTTCTTTTTGGAGACTTTGGGAAGGCATTGTATGCCTAGGTATAGTCATCATAATCATAATTTTATTATGAGGGCAGTAGGTGCATTATGCGTCAGGTTTATGAAAAAAAACCGCACTGTACCCTGAATCCAGAAAAAGATCTTATTCCGAAAAATCGAAAATTGAATCATGTGTCATAAAAGCTTGTTCCTTGGTGATTTAATATACAACTTAATTGGCAAACGTATTACATAATAAGAACGAAATATAATAACTGCCTATCCCCTTGAGATAGTATCAATATATCCCTTATTAAGGGTCAAAAACTACACTGAGTCCATTATGCCCATATTCCAAGCTAGTAATCATATAGGTAATGTGTTGGAAGTGCTAATACAATAATAACATTTTCAGCACGATAAAACGGTGCAATGCATGTGGATGATGATGTTCTGGTTCTTCTTAATCCAACCAGTGAATGTCCCGGCTACAGCATTAATACCCATCTTTCTTCTGCCAATGGCGGGTGCTTTGGAATCTCAAAAAGCCTGTCAGTGTTACATGAATGTTAGTAATCGATAATGATACAACATTTACGTCGTAGTCAACGTAAATACGCAACGTAACAACAACGTAAATACGCAACGTAACGACAACGTAAATACTGCAAGTTTGAAGCCCGCCTCTACCAATATTTTTTCTGAACTTATGTATCTACAATGATAAGTCATACCACGAGTTTTACGGTGAAAGAAAAAAGAACAGGAAACCTGCATACGTTTGAGAACATTGAAAAACGTGTCTTTAGAAGCACTGAAATGGTTTCTTAACAAATATTTCACGTTGTTACCTAGTATAATTATATCTCCGGCGTAAAGTGTGTAGGCGGTGTACCCACCGTGTACCGATACACGTCTGCATTTTTTTTTCAGGACACTGTACTGCTATTCATTACTGGTGGAATGTTGCATTTACTCTTGAATAATTCTGGTATTGATAAACGTATGGCTCTGCGGTTCATATGTTCTGGCGATGCCTGCCAATTTTCTGGCAAGAGGTATGAAGCTTATGTTTTTAATACATTTCGTTAATAATTATTTTTTATTTATAAATATGATATTGACTTGACACTTATAATTATGAACTTGACAGTTAATCAATTTGAACTAATAATCAAATTGTACGAAAATATAAATAATATATAAATAATATAATAATATATCCTCACGCCTTCCCACAAGGGTCCCCGAAGGGGTAGGCAGAGGTGTATAGGTAATACCCACACACCCACTTTCCGCCAGAGGTATATTAGGTGCCAATGTGACAGATGGCGAGTCCATCGCCGTTACTCGCGCACGACTATACATACGCCTTTGAATTTCTTCTCAGACGTATGCAGGTTTCCTCTCGATGTTTTCCTTCACCGTAAAGCTCGTGGTGTGACTAATCACTGTACTTAAGTTCAGAAAAACTCATTGGTACGGTCGGGATTCGAACTTGCAACCTTTGCGTCGCAGGCAGCTGCTCGAACCACTCGGCCACCACGGCTCTTTATAATAGTAACATAATAGTAACTGGACCATTCCTAAAAAAAATCTTGTGGATTGGGATAATCACTGTTTCACCATCTACCGTTTTCTTTCAGATTGGTATTGAAATGTAGCACTGCGGCATTTTTCCTATCTATAATTTCCAATCGACTATTGGTAACGTCCTACATAACTCAGATCATGACAAAAGCCTTAACAGATCTTCAGGTCTGTATTGTTTTTAATATTGTTGTAATAGCTTCTGTAAATCTATATATAACACTAGATGTGCTCCGAAATATTACTCACCGTATGTAGAAACTGACATTTTTATACTCGTTAAGTCTAGAGTACGCGGTCACTCTGCCTTGCCTGAGGGATATGGCGTGCTGATAATGTGCTATCAAATTGTAATAGTGACCTTTTCAAGAATGGGAATAGGTATCAAACGCACAAAGATTTATCTTTCTAGTAATATAAAATAAGAGGCTGTGGTTGCCGAATGGTTCAAGCAGATGCCTGCGACACAAAGATCGCAAGTTCGAATCCCTACCTTACCAATGAGTTTTTCTAAACTTAAGTACAGTGATTAGTCACACCACGAGCTTTACGGTGAAGGAAAACATCGAGAGGAAACCTACATATGTCTGAGAAGAAATTCAAAGGCGTATGTATAGTCATGCTTGAGTAACGGCGATGGACTCGCCATCTGTCCCGTTGGCACCTAATAGACCTCTGGCTGAATGTGGGTGTGTGGGTATTACCTATACACCTCTGCCTGAACCTTCGGAAACCCGTGTGGGAAGGATATAATATAAAAATACTTCCAGGCTGGAACATCTCGCTCTAAGGAACCGAATTTCGATGAAATGAGATACATTATAAACAATGCAATCCAAACATCTTCAGCAATAGGTTAGTATGGAATTTAAATAACTGTCCCTAATTTCAGTCCCAAACGATAATGGTTTCGTTGCTACTACGTAGGTGGGGTTTCCCTAGACGCCCACTTCATTGGATTTACCAAAACGTATCGTAGATTTGAACTAAACGTCTGATATATGTATAAGATACTAAGTAAATAGCAATATTTTCTTTTTTCATTATTATTTTGAGGTGTGGGCGTATACTCGTACACGTACCTACACGTCGTATACCCGAGATTCTGTAGCCTTCTGTAGCTTAGTTATCACGTGTCATACACATCTGACGCTCGTTTTAAAAAGGGTACGTCATGGCATGGAAATCAAATGTACGGATTACTTGCTTATTTAAGTACATGTAAAAGTTGTACATTTCAGGAAGCACAGCATTGTTGCACGCTGCTACTGCAACATTAGCTTTTAGGGCTATGTGGGATCAGTAAGTAAAAATTCATTAAGCATTAAAAAAATGTACTGTAAAATGTGTCTTAATTACGATTAGAGGTATTTACAATTTTATACAAGTTTTTGTAGAAATTCCACGTATTTTAATACGCTTTTATTAGCTTGAGACGTATGTATGTTAGTATGTAACGGAATCTTTGAACATGATTTTAACCCCCTTCAAAATGTCGGATTAACTCAAAATTCGGCATACTTATTAAGGACCGATGACAATTCAATATTTTAAACATTTTCTATTTTTTAGTTAGATTTTCTATAAAAAGTGTTAGTTTTTTTTTGTTGTGTTAGTTTAGTTTTGTTTTCTATAGAAAGTGTTAGTTCTTTAGTTTTTTAAACTTTTATTTATTACGAATGTAATGGCAATTTTAAAACTTTATTCTGAGTAAAATAGTGTGCCTGTTTCATCATATTTGACATCCATTAAAAACGTAGGTAGGTAGGTAACGTAGATAATGTTTGATCTGTGGATATTATTTAACTTATGTGCAAATAGCTGTAATGCTTTCCTTAAATCAAATTTTTATACATATGCTAAGGTAGAATACATTGATCAATGTAATAAATACTAGATTCGTTCTTTTGTACCGTATTCTGTGAAATACTTATCTTATCAAAAATACAATGGCGAGTAAAAAATATTTTTTTGTATTTAATGAAATCGTAGCCAACTCGAAATATATGGCGTTATATTACTTTTCTTAATTGCAGATTTCCCAAGCTTACATACAGTAAGCTTCTTAAATCTGCGGAACATGCCTACAATTTCTCTGATCACATACTTTGTGCTCTCACTTTATTTTATGGAATGAATACTTTTAAATGGCATATTTATTGTAATAAATAATAATAAATTACAGGTGTCCAGTGAAAGGAAAGGGATATCCAGATGTATTTAACTACCTAAATTATACAATTTTCGCTTTTCCGATCGCTTTCTTGATGTTTATAGTAAACTTTGCCTACCATATGTTACTTATCAACCTGTGAGTTATATTTCCATTCTTACCAGTGCTCCTTTTTTATCGTGTTATATAACAAAAGTCCCAAAAACTGCATTCCTATATATGTGGAAAACTTGCTCTGGGAAGAGTAGGGTGTGGCTAGATAGTCCATTCCCATTTCACACATATTACATTTCTGCACCTAATTTGATAAGAAGTTTGTAATGGGTAATATTTTGTTGATACATCCATGCCTACGTCTAGCAGTCGTCTGCTAATGATTTATTGTCAAAAATGCCAATGGGGCCCTCACAGTAATAAAAGGTAGATTATTAATTATAATTGTAACTACGTTCAACTAGTAATATATTTTTTACCTACCATTTTTTCAGTAATGTTAAGAAAGCGATGACTACCAACAGTATGAGTAATTTGAGAAAATCTCTACTGAAAAACAAAGAAACGATACCCAAGGATATGACGGCGCACGAAAAGGTTTGCCCATTTTACCTTGGAGTTTAAAGAAACATTTTTAAGTTATTCATTAACTCATTGCCCCATTCAGTTTTCGTTATAGCATCTTCTTTCTTGGCGTGTATTCAAACTTTATTGGCAATTAATAATTATATCGGAACCAGTGGAAAACGAAATCACAAATCAAATGATTTGATTTTATTTTCAGTTTTTTTTTTACATTTTCCTACCGTTTGGTATTCGATCATGGTAAAGGTTGTTTGGAATATAAATATCAAGTTTGATCATATGAATTTGTTTGATGAAAAAAGCATAACTAATTTTATATCCTCACGCCTTCCCACAAGGGTCCCCGAAGGGGTAGGCAGAGATGTATAGGTAATACCCACACACCCACTTTCCGCCAGAGGTATATTAGGTGCCAACGTGACAGATGGCGAGTCCCTCGCCGCCATCAATGACTATACATACGCCTTTTGAATTTCTTCTCAGACGTATGCAGGTTTCCTCTCGATGTTTTCCTTCACCGTAAAGCTCGTGGTGTGACTAATCACTGTACTTAAGTATTAGAAAAACTCATTGGTACAGTTGGGATTCGAACTTGCGACCTTTGCGTCGCAGGCAACTGCTCGAAACACTCGGCCACCACGGCTCTAACTAATTAATTTTATTAATCTAACTAATTTTAATTTTAAATTTCAGTTTTCAGCATTCTTTACCTTTTTATCACTAGTTTTACTGCTATTCCGCTATAGTAGCTTAGTAGGCGGATGGGCGAAATTCAGCAAAAACGCTGATTTCCCAGATTTTTATAAGTAAGTATTTTTAGATTGATTTTATTTATTTTATATCGTGTCTCCACTCTATATTTCAGAACAGGTAAACCTATAAAAACTTTCCCTTATTCGACACATGTGTGTATAAAAAAATGCTTGTGCGGTGGCTTATGGCTCATGCAACTGAAAAGTTTCAGTTTATTTTATTGTAGCTCTTCGTAGAAAAAAAAAAAAAAAACTACGCAAATTTACATGAAATAGAATGATTTTATAGAGATTTTTATTATAATTAAAGTGATTTCTGGTATATTTTTATAAATCTTAGGAATATGACTGATAGGTAATTATTTTCGTAATATTATAATGTTTTGATAAGACTTTTCTCTTGTACGCACTATTATATATATTTTAATGTAACTCGGCCTTGTTTTTAGTGTTAAAGATACCACTGTGACATCTATATTCCTTGTGCTATTGCACATTCTCCCGAAAGGTTTTGGGTTCGTAAAATACCTTACTGCGACAAGTAAGTTTTTAAAATTATTTCCTTTGTGGAATTAAATTCTGTTAGCATATATCAACTGATTGTTTTGTAGTTATGAAGAAATATGTATATTTTCAGCCGATACTAAATAGCCTGAAAAAGGGTTAATTTTTCACTTACAAATATACACAACTTTCTTTTCTTCCTTCATAGTATTTTTATATATATGTGGTTTATTCATTTAGATAAGCCAACTTTAAATTTGTGGTCTGAAGCATTTGTGGCATATCATATAATAATATTGTATAATAAAGCAACATTTTATCCCAGAGAGAGAATACACAGCACATGTAATTATGTCATGTTTTCAGAGAAAAGCGAGTTACCGCCTCTTAAGACAGAATCTGCAATACTATGGTGGAAGTTTGTAGACAAGAACACTAATTATGGATACATTTACATGTTTGGTAAATATGTATTTCATTAAAGAAAATTTTTCATATTACAGTGGTGGCAAACTAGCATATGGCCTCACCCTATGGTTAGCGGCTTCTGTAGCATACAGGCGTAACCAAAAGCTGACAAATCAATCACGCGTTGCTGTTCTTATGACGGGGGTAATTGATTTGCCAGCAGTATTAGGAACGAACTGAACTCGCATTTGCCAGCACAGCCAATGCGTGTAGATTTCTAGGAACTGCAGGCACATAAACATTATAGATAGGTACATTGATATTATTCTGCAAACATTTTAAGTTGTCCTGTGTTTTTTTAAGTAATGGTTATTAATTAATGTACAGTAGAAGAGAAAGCCTGTATCTTACTTTAAAAGAACGACAGCGTCCTTATAATGATTCCTATCCAGTCAGTTTCAATCGGTATGTGTGAAATATAACTTCACAGGAGCTGGGGTTGCCATATATGTTGCGGCACGTGACACTGGCTTAGCAGCAATAATAGCAGGCAACTTGGGCAAAAAAATTACGGATCAAAGCTGGATGATTGGATCATTCATTGTGTGTCTGATAGCTGTCTTCTTAGCGAACATTATGACAAGTGTCGCAGCTTGCGCTGTATTCTTGCCATTTGTTTTAAGCATGGTATGTCATTTAATATTAAGTAAATAGTATATCCTCACGCCTTCCCACAAGGGTTCCTGAAGGCGTAGGCAGAGGTGTATAGGAAGTACCCACACACCCACTTTCCTCCAGAGATATATTTTAGGTGCCAACGTGACATATGGAGAGTCCATCGTCGTTGCTCAAGCACGACTATACATACGCCTTTGAATTGCTTCTCAGACGTATGCAGGTTTTCTCTCGATGTTTTCTTTCACCGTTAGGCTGGTCGTGTGGCTAATCACTGTAGAAAAATTCATTGGTACAGTCGGGATTTGATCTTAAATTATTTTATTTGTTTTGTATGAAGTAAAAATCTTTTTTCCCATCCAATCAAAATAATATAACAATCCTCCCCCCTCCCCAAGGAGCTCATTAATGGATACAATTTTCGTCACGCAGGAACACAACATAAAAAAGGTCCGATTCGGCTATGGACGTTTGTAAGGTAGAGGTCCTCCCAGTCGTATAGCATGCCTCGGACGACCCTTGTATCATAATTAGTTGATTTACCATTGAATTGATGAATACCCAAATGAAGGGTAAAGATTTCTCACAAAATAAACAAAAGTGATTGAATTAAATTGCTCTCCGTGGTTTGTTGGATGTAGGATGTTGCCAATTTTGGGACGCACGCTTAACCCGGCTTAACGCTTAACAGATTGCTTTTTTTTCTTTTGTCTTTTCTGAAGTGAAAACGCGGGCACTTATGATAGTTTTTTATATTTTTTCCCCAGGAAGCATGACTTCATCACTTTTGCTTACACACGTTAGGGGACTCTGTAGCCTGCGGGCCCCGTATCATTAATATGGCTGATACGGCGGTAGCTCCGCCCCTGGGTCCTTCCCCAGTCGGGCATTTCCAAATTTGAACGGGAACCCGTTATGCCCCACTTATCTCTAAATTTTGTGTCCTTTTATTTCAGACGGTGTCTGAAGAAGCTCCAGAAGCGTGGACACAAAAAGCATTTCTCGCAGCGTTGGCTGTTGGAATTGGTTCATCGTTTGGATTTGTGTGTCCCTTCCTCTATACACCTGCATATTATTGTCATAAGACGGGGAAAGTTCCTATAAAAAAAATGGTGAGCCTTATTCTAAGAAGTATCCACTCAGCTACTACTAGTACTAGCGATTAATCATCAGTAAAAAACAGTATTTTAGGAAATGGAGTAATAGTTTCTGTCTTTTCTTATCTAGTATAGTAACTATTTCTTATATATAATACACTTCGCATCAGAAAATCGAAACCTTACAAGTTTGTTTTGTAAGGATTATAAAAAAATGTGTATATTTATAATTATATTATATCAAAAATCGTTCAATAGTGAAATATATGAGGTATTATTATTCATGTATATTTAATATCCTCACGCCTTCCCACAAGGGTCCCCGAAGGGGTAGGCAGAGGTGTATAGGTAATACCCACACACCCACTTTCCGCCAGAGATATATTAGGTGCCAACGTGACAGATGGCGAGTCCATCGCCGTTACTCCAGCACGACTATACATAGGCCTTTGAATTTCTTCTCAGACGTATGCAGGTTTCCTCTCGATGTTTTTCTTCACCATCCAGCTCGTGGTGTGACTAATCACTGTATTTAAGTTCAGAAAAACTCATTGGTACAGTCGGAATTCGAACTTGCAACCTTTGCGTCGCAGGCAACTGCTCGAACCACTCGGCCACCACGTCTTCCAATATATGTATATGTATGTTTTTTTATAAATATTATATATGAATTATTTGGTAAGCTGTCACGCTATTTAAGGTGTAATATTAAATACATATCATAACGCAGAGTCCTTAAGGGGGTAGGCAGAGAGTATAGAGCGCCAGTTCTTTCTAGACTTACATACCTCTTTCGCTTCGTCCACATTCATCAGTCTCTTCATACATGCTCGTCGGTTTCAAATACTCTCGACGTTCCCATCCGATCGATTTGATCTAGGTAGTTGGAGCGTGGTGTTCCTCGCCTCTTGATTGATAGTAATGATTAATAGAATTTACCACCCAATAAAATATAGAATATTTTATAATTTATAATTTCTAGGTAAGCCAGTTATAAGGGTGTACTTTTTTCAGATCAAATATGCAGTTATTAGTGTTATTATATGTCTCATAATATTATGGCTGGCTATAAACTTTTTCGGACCTGCACTTTGGGGTGGCAAAGTGGATCTAGTTGATGCTCCGGGAGACGCGGGTACGACCACACCGCCACCAGGAGCGCCTCCTCCAGATGCATAGGTCGCTACTCTCGTCTGAAACAGTATTTCATTGCTACCGGGCCGCTAGAAGAGCTCTTTAATGCGAATTTTACTTTAATATTGTCACTTCTAGTGTTATTGTATTTCATGGTTACCACAACATATTTTTACCTAATTCGTTTCTTTTTGTTAAGTTATTAGCTTAAGTTGCGTTTTAGTTATAAATAAAATAGTTATTATTATAAATTATTATAAAATAGTTTGAAGATTCAATAAAAAAATGCTATGTTTGCATTGTTTGATTTCAGCAGCGTCTAATGAATACTTTCTTGAATCTTAAATTCACGACGTGAGCAATTGGACGTAGTTAAGCAAAAAGGACTCAATCCACACTTTGGCTAAAATTGAGTTAAGTATGCCATCGTACTCCTGAGGGTCGAATCTATCATGTAGTGAAAACCCTATTTTTAAAATGTACACGGAAACTAGTTTTTCTCACTACCCCTACTCAACCCACAGTATGAAGAGCGTACAAACT
>JACCPG010009539.1:0-44136 GCA_016069955.1 Drepana arcuata | reverse complement strand
GTACGTATATATATATATATATATATATATAAACTCGAAAGCTCAATATATATATATATATATTATACGTAGGCAATTACAACATGTACTCTTGTAGGAATCTCTCTATCTCGTGGTAGAGATGAGGCCGCACTGCGACCATGCTATGATCTTCATCCGTATAACTCTGAAAAAAAAAATGTGTTCATGGATATATAGTGTAATATTAGGAGAGGTATATCAGATTTGATGGGCCGTTCGAAATTTGAATTAGCTATCAGAAGCAGTAGCTTTAGCTTACAGAAGATCGGAAGCAAATGGCAATATTCAGTAGTTGTTTGATCAATACGTTGATTTGATGAAAGATTGCAAGTTGGAATCCTGACTGCACCCGTTTTCTTTTTGTGACTTTCAAACTTAAGTGTAGTCACCAACCTTACGGAATATACAAAGACATTTGTATGATCAGTCGTGCTTGTGAATTGGCGATGTACTCGCCATTCGTCACGTTGACAGCTAAAAATACCTCCTAAGGGTATTATAAAGAGTTTGTATTCGTTTGAAGTCAGATCAACTCACCATCTGCGTGAAGTAAACGTCTCTGGTTTGTAGTCTGCGGGATAATAACATGGCGTGTTGATAGTGCACGTTGTCATCGGCTGTGCCGTGGATTAGCAAGTAGCTTTTGTTGCGGTACGCCTCCACCTAAACAACCATTTCATTCCAAATTAATCCCTATGTATATTACTGGACCGTCCTTTTTCGTGCACATACCGTCTGAGCGTCCGATAAATCTTAGCAGCCCTCCTAAATATAAAACGTCTGTTATATGTCGTGAATAAAATGAACTAGCAACTAATTATCCAAACCTTGATATATCCGATCGTAAATCTACAAACAAGTAAACAACAGTGTAAAAGATATGCTAGGCTTCAAATCAAAACGCTTGTTATCACCAGTTGTACTACGTACTACCGAGCACCCATTGTAAACCTCATCATCATGTGCATACGTTTTCGACGTAAGTACATTTTGAATATGTAAATCTGATTTCAACTATTCAGCTGTATGCACATCTTTTTGAATTACGATGCAGCCAACAAATAAAACCAGCCCTGTTTGTGACGGTTATCTTTTAAAATTGTCATTTTGTTTTGTGCATTAAAATAAGTGCATAAATATAAACATCCTATATATATATACTCGCCATCTGTCACGTTAGCACCTAATATACCTCTGGCGGAAAGTGGGTGTGTGGGTATTACCTATACACCTCTTCCTACCCCTTCGGGGACCCTTGTGAGGCGCGTCAATAATAATAATTCGTTGTTTATCTGATGTCACGATATACACACCACTTGATCGGTAAGCAGAGATGATTGATCGTATCCCGCTGCATTCGTTGTTGGTAGATCCATGTAGCGTTCTGTGTAGATCGTATCTGAAATTGATAATTGCAATCTATTACGTATAAGTATACAGTCAAGGCGTTGGCAATGATTCTATTGTTTACGTCCGACGTAAGTCTGACATGTAACACGGCACCAATATTTAATGTATAAAAAATAGGATAAAAAGATTTACATCCGACATGGAACACAGTACGGGTATTAAATGTATAATAAATAGGAAATAAAGATAAAGTTTTGACATCATCAGAAGTCGCACGCTTGGAAATACTTTAAACTCAAAAACGATGAAAACTGTGTCGAAAATTGATCACAACCCAAGAGTAGGTACATGAAATCGGCGAGCATACTTGTATATGAAGAAACTGATCAATGTAGATGAATCAAATGAGTTTTTCCCACCAAATCGAAATTCGAATCAAAATTTATAAGTCGGAAAAGAACTAGTGCTCAATTACTGTCTATGCCCTACACTGTGTGGGGTTCAGCCAATTTATTTATTATTTTATTTTATTTTAATGAAATCTAAAAGTTTCTTGAAATATTGATGAAGTAAAAAATTCTAAAATGTTAAGCCCGTAGTAAGTCGTAAGATCACGGCTAGGTATCATGGCCAAGCACGTAAGTCTTGTTTTGTCAAGCTTGCTAGTTTTCATAGAAATCACATTCTGAACGGTTTGAGACGTTATGGGTTTTCTTTTCTAATTACTATTATAGGAATGATAGGTCAGCCCATAGAAGAAGAAGAAAATGTTCTTGTCATTACCGTAGAACCTCCAGTCGACGACTGGTGCGACGGCAACTGCGCATCTGAACACATCTTCTCCACGGGCTAGAGCTAAAGACGCAGCATATCCTCCGTAAGACCAGCCCCAGATACAAGTCCTGTTGCTGTCCACCCAGAGGAAGTTGCGCTGAAGGTATCTGGAAATGCAGACATAACTCGCTACATTAAACATTTCAAAGTACGAATTCATGAAGGAACGGATGTTTGTTACACATGCATACCAGAACAGCTGCAAGGAATTTAGAGAAATTTTAAATTGACAGATTTAAGAATATGTACAGAAAACGTTAATATTCGCAAGTTAACAAATCGTGAACATAAAAGATCAGGAAAATAAATATTTTCAGAAATTCACCTTGTAACACTGATTTGATCTTCAATCTCAACGGTACCCAGTCTTCTGTTAACAGCGAACATGTTGCTAACACCCCTAAGGCCTGAACCTCTACCATCGATGTGGGCGACAGCGACACCCCATCGGCTCACGAGAGAACTGCCCCAATCCACGCTCCATTGCTTGGTGACTAGAGCAGTGTCGGGACCACCATAACTGGGAAGAATAAATATGAGGTTTTTTGAGGAACTTATAAATAAAAACGATTACTAAAGTCTAAATAAAAATAATGTTTATAATTAATTAATTAACCCTGACTTACGTATGCGTTTTTTTAACTGAGTCACAGTTATTAATCATCACACGAACTTAAGTGTGTAGAGAAATATCGACAAACCTGTTCATGTATCAGAAGAAATTCAAAGACGTATGTATGAAGACCTTGAGTAATGGCAATGGACTCGCCATCTGTCACATTGGCACGTACATATGTTATTAAACCTCTACCAACCCATCGGATACCCTTGTGGGATGGCAGGAAGGTATAGAAACAATTCTCTTTTTACGGACTCTTTATCAAGTTATTTAGACAAAGTTTAATACATTGTAATCTGTTTAATTCTTCCATTAACTTACACATAAACCAAAAGTGGGACATCAGTACGCGTTTCATAATCATCTGGAACTTGAATGTGCACGTCAGCATCGGGATAACCTTCTACAATAGGTACCGATAGTCGAATGGTATTGGGCAGTTTCTTGTTCTCAAGTGCATTTGTCATTTCAGCATTGTCGTTCCAAACTCGAATAAGACTGCCATTCTGAAACATATCAAATAATATTAATGTGGTTCAATGATAAAACAATATCATAAATTAATAGACGTGAACGAGGGTGTGGTTTCAACTTAAAGAAAGGATGTGTGAAGAAAGATTTGCGAGACCGATATACAATGCGAAAGTGTGTACAAGAAGAGGCAGATGAAGACTACGTTCCGACTACCTAGATCAAATCTATTGAGCACTCAAGAATGGGAACATCAAGAGTACTCGAAACCGGTGAGCACAAGCACAAAGCTAAAGAGGTATGCAAGTTTAGAGAAAACTGGATCTTTATTCTCTTTGCCTACCTCGTTAGGGACTCGTATAGTACCTAATATAAACAATTATAATCAATATACTTGTAAAAAACTTTGTTATTTGCTAATTCAATCAATATATGACATGTTGCATAAAGAGTTTATCCCTGCAAATAAAAATAATATATGTCGATAAAGTGACTTACAGTTCCGTAAATAAAGACTTGAGGAATATCAGGACCAGCGCAGTTGATGGTGATACGGGACCCATCCGTATTAATAGTACCATCATTGTACAGACATTCACTGTTGTCATCGCGCCTGATATCGCATGTGAAGCAAGATACATAGCCAGTCGAATTTACTGAGTAGACATGAAGTTCGGCTGAGTCGTTGACGTGTGTGGCCTTGTACCATCTGTTGATAATACACAATACAAGTTAAAGTATGTCTAAAAGAGTAAAAAGTTATATTAACTGAAATTTTAACTTATCTACCGATAAACAGTAAAATTTTATAATGAAGATTAATTTCATTCTTTTTAGAATAAATCAAGAAATTTTGCTAACAAAGTATATTATTATGATGGTTGATCAAAGATAGACCATCTAATAATGTTACTTTTATTCGATCTACATCATGCTTATGTCCAAATATAACTCACACAATATCGTCAGCTGTCCAAGTAAGTATATCACTAACAGTATGCGATATGTTGGTGCGTCCTGTGTTTGTCCACATATTTGCACCAATATCAGAGACTTGCACGATCTGCTTGTACAACACTCCGTTGACAGCCTGAAATTTAATGTATACCTTGATGACTAGTGAGACAAAAGACACAATGTTCGTTTCAACAAAACTCAAAACAAATGTTTTGAATTTCTTACTGTAGGCTTGTTCAGGATAACAATTGCAGCCCCAACATCGATGCCGTTGAATTGGTTTTAAGAGTCTGGGTTATAATACTACGAGTATTATTGAATACTTGTAGTATTGAACTAGTACAAATTGTTCCAGTTCAGAGAGAATTTGAAAACATCGATAGAAACACCACCTATCCACCTAACCACAATGTTTACAAATTGGAGTCGAGATAATGGATATACTTACAAGTGGCAAAATTGTGATGAAAGAGTTGCCTTGGTTGTTGAAGATTAGGGGAATGTTATCGATCCAGCCATCCGCCTCAGTGTACTGATATATCTGAAATATTTCAAATGTTACATTTTAAATATTATTCGGAGCTATATGCTTCAACTTCTTATATTTATTATTGAATAACTCACTTGGCTGCATGTTGCTTGTCCTTGCGCGCACAAAAGGACTATAAGAGAAGTCTGAACACGGTTCGTCCACATCACAGCAATCGAATTGTTGGTCGCAAATTTCACTGCCTTCAGAATGGGCCTGTAATGAGATGCAATCATTGGAGAGCACAAGGATAACACTCTTAAATCGAAAACATTCACGACAACGATTATTGTAATGATGACCAGGTAAAATTTATAATAGTGTAGTGTGATAAATTTATGATTTGTTTGTCCTGCAAAGTAGTATTGACACAAAATGTTCCTTTTCTTTAATTTTTATTTAGAAAAAAACACTTACTGATCCAAAGTAGTAGGAGCTGAATACGTATTCTCTGTTCCAGTAGTTAGGTCTCTGAGTGTCACTGAGACTGTTGGGTTAGTGGTGCCTGGCTGTAAAGAGAAAAAAAAACATATAATGAAAAGTGTCCTCTAGGTTTCTGCTTCCATAGCTTACATAAAGTCATCCTAATGATTGTTATTTGTGCAGAAATGTAAACTAAGGCTGGACAATTTTATATAACAACAATAGCGTTTTGGTATCCTATATTGTGACGATCAAGTGATTTATCTGCATTTGTACATACCCTGGCGGTCTGTACCAATGTTTTTCTGAACTTAGGTAGTAGGTACGTTAGGTAGGTAGGTAGGTAACATAATACTTATATACGTATTATGAAACCTGTATTCGTTTTAGTAGAAATTTACAATATTTATTCACGTTGGCACCTAATATACCTCTGGCGGAGAGTGGGTGTGTGGGTATTACCTATACACCTCTGCCTACCCCTTCGGGGACCCTTGTGGGAAGGCGTGAGGATATATTAGTATTATTATTACAATATTTATGAAAGATGAGTCTAAGAAACAGTGACAGACTCCATCCGTGACGTTGGTACTTCAATATAATACCTACACCTTCACCTACCCCTTCGGGGAAATTTGTCGGGAAGACCTAAAGTTTAGTCTTTGTATCATCTCTATTCAACTCACCATCTGTCAGTTGGGCCTAAAATTTTCTCGACGCAACGAGGGTGTTGCTTATCCTATCTCTACACTTTAGGGACCTTGTAGGAAGACTTGAAGATATAAATCTTCAAGTCTAAATATATCTAAATAATATTTTATATCTATATATTTATGATATCATTTCGAATCTTAAATATTCTCGAGACGTATGACTGATTAAAAGTGTGTGAAGTTAGTCGCAAACGTTGCTATGTCGCTAAATTTAGCTCTTTGAAAGCACCTTCAAGCTGCAGTAAATAGTAGGAAAATCGATAAGAAATTACTACCGCTCAACTGCCTGCGCCTGGTTTGAACGATGCCTTCATATTTACAAGGACAAGTTTTTATGTATAGCAATACACATAAAAACTGGTAAAAATGCACTTATGGTGAAATATAAGCGATATTTCTGTTATCTATATCCATTTTCTGTTATCCATTGATATGAATAGTAGGAACAATTGTTTAGTAAGATCGGCACAAAATACTTTTTAGTAACATCATTGTTCATTCATCTTTGTTAAAACCAGTTTTTTTTTTCAAGAATACCAGTCTTAACAAAATGCTACAAGCCGTGGTGGGTGAGTAGTTCGAGTAGTTGTACAGACAGAAAATATCTAGATGAAACCCGAGACGAAACACATAGTTATGAAAACAAATTCAAATAACCGATCTTATTTGTTACTTAGTTAAACAAAGGATTGTAAAATGCTTAAGTATTCAGAGATATTTTGCGAACTGATTCCGTGTGCCCTACACTGGGTATAGCGCCAAACTCGTTTTTACACTTTCACTGCAATGCATTATTTTCTTAAGGCCTAGACTACCGTCGTATATATTATAGTATTTTTTTATGAAAATAGATAAAGCCCAACGCGGCATTAATTGCTCAAATAATATTGCATCAAACAGGAATTTATACTTAATGTGTAAATGGAGAGGTTGAAAAAGAAGCGAAAGGTCTATCAGACTAAAAAGGGAATGCCGCTCTCTGTATACCCCGTGAGGGAATTACTGTACTAAGCAGGTCTAATAATAATCTATGTATCAAATAATTAAATATACGAGGCATGCATATTTTTTCCACAAACTTGTATTTCTTTTATACATCAAGAGTGGCAAACAAGCATACGGCCCACCCGATGGGAAACGGTTACCTTAGCCTATTTACGCTCGCGATACCAAAGTATCACTTGCGCGATGCCACTCTGAGTTCGGAGAGCTATACTGTGTTGGCAACATAATGGAACTAATCCCTCTGCTGTCAACACAATATAACAAATCTCCCCCTCCCCAAGGAGCTCATTATTGAAAACCTTATTCACCGCGGAGGAACATAACACAAAAAATGTGTTATTTGGCTACGGACTTCTATAAGGTGCAGGTCCCGCCCCAGTCCCCAGCAGCTCCAAATTGGAACGAGAACCCGAATACCTCTCTTAAAATTTTATCATCGAATTGTATCATACTACATTAGAATAATATACTTTTTTATTATAATATAGATATTATGTATCTCTCCCTTAACCGAGCTCGAGTGGGGAGGTAATTAACTAGAGGAATTGAGTTCGTCGTGTGTATGACAGAGATCGTATCTTTTCTCGTCAAGAGTCGGGAAATGAAACGTGTGTACTAGCAGGCGTAATATCCTGTGATGGCTGTTACTACAGTGACGTGATATGTTTGCGTTTTATACAATTGTGACTGCGTTCTATTATTCTTTATTGAAATCGGTTGTTTGTACTAAAAATAATTACGTCAATTCTGTATCATCGATGGACGGAACGAATAAGTATTGTGTGTACATATATGTATACAAATAAACGAAATTGGAGTGTCTGTTTGTAATATTAGAATAACCGCGTTTTACTAAATGCATATGGATGTATACACGGTACGTATACGATGGGTCCACAGCAAGTGATCCACGATGGATACACTTGCTGCTACCATAAGCCATCACCATCGAGTAAAGAGAAAATTCCATTTGCCGTGCATTTTGCCAATCAAAATTATATCAAACACTCCTTACCTTAGGGTATCTTATCTCATGGTGTTGCGTGTATTGGTATTCGACTGAGCCAGGTACACCATAGTGGGGCACCCTCATGATTCTAACATCGGTGTCATTGAACGTAACGTATGCTAGCCTGTTGCCGTCGGCAGAAAACCATAGAGCATTGTTGGAGCCGAATACTTCCTCTGTAAAGAAGGTAATTATTATTAAGCTTAGGATCACCGTTGATTCTACCTCTTATTGTTTTATAAAATATTATATTTAGTAGGTGTATGAAAATAATCTTGAAACCCCAGAAGAAGTATGGCTATCATTATGAAAGGCGTAAGCGAGAGCTTTTATGAGACCTAATAGGGCGTATCAAAGACCAAGGGAAAAAATATTTCTCAAAGGCTGGTTTATAAGTCTACCTATCTTGTTAAATATTTTTGTATATTATGTATGCTTAGGTACACAGTTCTTTACCATCTATCCTATTATTTACTTAGTGCCCGAAACAGTCTGATGTCTCAGAGCAATAACTGTATATATAATGTTAGAAAAAAAATTTACTTACCCTCATACACCCAATCAGGAATACCATTGTAAACGACATTCAACTGGCCAGAGCTAGTGACTTGCTGAGGCTGACTAGAAGCGTTTGCTTGGTAATACACGTTGTTAAGGTACACGAAGGCAAAGGAATTTCCAGACGGACCCCACACAAAGTTCTGGAGATAGGCCTCGGTGTAAGTAAGGCTTGGGGGCGATATGTCGGTCTCATTTCCAGAAGAAATATCGACGAGGGCATAGCGTGCAAGGAAGCTATACCTGTATACCTGGAAAATGATAAGAAATGTCTTAGACACAGTCCATACACGTAGGTCAATAGATTGAATGGTCAATAATAATAATATTGACAGGTAATAATATTGACTGAATCTTGTTTTTTATTAAATAAAAGTTGACTGCGAAACTTGAGACTGTTGTTTTAACTCTGAGGGTGAATTTTACGCTTATTTATTTAGCTCAATCACAAATTCATTTAAGCTTTGATCTACACCTATAACCACAATAATTTGTGAACGTTAGTGTGTCCGTAAACATAAGTGTTCGGAAACTTCAAATAAACGAATTAGTACATACGACGTTGCTGCCCCAATTACGCGAACTTCGTTAACAGATAATGAGACATCCTTAATCGAGTTTCGTGGTTAATTTGTTATACAGTGCAGCAGTGGAACAAAGGCAAAGTTATCTTAATTGCTCTGCAGAGACGCAAACAGGATAAGAATTGATTTTGAAAATATAAATATTTTCGTTTTCAATTTGTAATTAATTTGAATGAATATATGTTATATTTTATAACTAGCGACTCGAATTGAGATATAAATTATTAACGATCTCTTTTTGAAATATCTAACAGCGAGGCCCCCGCCGTGTCTGTCTAAGCGCGAACGCTTAGACAGACACGGCGGGGGAACTTTGTTTTAAATTGCAGTGATCACGAAACGTTTATACTTTTCATGTTTTTATTTTTTCTCCTAAGTACACCCGAGCGAAGCCGGATCAGCAACTAGTACGGGTATAGTTACTATATGGGGCGAAGCATATCTCCCAGGAAAAGCGAATGCTATTTCATGACTATGGGAAAGATTTATCTTTCAGGTAAGAATAAATATACATTACAGAGACGTACCATCAAATTAATAGGCATATTTCCATTGTCTACTGTTTACACCTTGTCTTGAAAGGAACATTTGTATTAATACAATAAGAGTGTTGTTTATCCTTGACTGAAGTGACGATATTCAATTGTTCATTTACTTATCGGTAATTAATTCATCAAAGTGCCGTTTTCGAACACAAAATAAATTTAATTTCGTCGCCATTTTATCTTGACATTGTTTTGCGTTTGAAAAGTGAAAAAGTCACCTGTGCAAGTAGAGATTCAATATCCTTTATATTTACAGCTTTGGCCCCGTTATCGATAAAGGTAAATGACCACATTCGTGACATAATACTATGTGTGTTACTAATAACGAGAATTTATAATTAATTTATCCGAACTATTTTTCACGAATATACCTACCGCGGGGCATGTACAAAATAATTGTTAAAAAAAACTGAAAAATACTCTTTTATACTCGTATAAAATCCAACTTAAAATTTATTTGAATTAAGAATAGTGTAAATAAGAAAAGAAGATAATTTATTTTAAGCCGTGGTGGCCGAGTGGTTCGAGCAGTTGCCTGCGACGCAAAGGTCGCAAGTTCGAATCCCGACTGTACCAATGAGTTTTTCTGAACTTAAGTACAGTGATTAGTCACACCACGAGCTTTACGGTGAAGAAAACATCGAGAGGAAACCTGCATACGTCTGAGAAGAAATTCAAAGGCGTATGTATAGTCGTGCTTGAGTAACGGCGATGGACTCGCCATCTGTCACGTTGGCGCCTAATATGCCTCTGGCGGAAAGTGGGTGTGTGGGTATTACCTATACACCTCTGCCTACCCCTTCGGGGACCCTTGTGGGAAGGCGTGAGGATATATTATTATTATTAATAATTTATTTTAAAAAAGGCCTAATGGTTATTAAAATGTCAGTTACAGATATGGGTAGAAGGATTATAAGTTTGATAATATCTTAAAAAGCACCCTACGCTTTGCTTACAATATATTTTTTCTTTTTATCAATATTCCATATTCAAATTTATAAAAAATATATTTGGATTTTCCAGACACTTGTGGTTCTATATCCTTACTTATTTTATGTTATTCTTTCCGTAGCTTACAAATACTGATATTATAAATCGGCAGTTTTGTTTGTTTGAAAGCGCTGAACACAGAAACTATAATAATAATATCCTCACGCCTTCCCACAAGGGTCCCCGAAGGGGTAGGCAGAGGTGTATAGGTAATACCCACACACCCACTTTCCGCCAGAGGTATATTAGGTGCCAACGTGACAGATGGCGAGTCCATCGCCGTTACTCAAGCACGACTATACATACGCCTTTAATTTCTTCTCAGACGTATGCAGGTTTCCTCTCGATGTTTTCCTTCACCGTAAAGCTCGTGGTGTGACTAATCACTGTACTTAAGTTCAGAAAAACTCATTGGTACAGTCGGGATTCGAACTTGCGACCTTTGCGTCGCAGGCAACTGCTCGAACCACTCGGCCACCACGGCTTTGAGAATAGGTATTATTCTTTTAGATAGCCCGTTTCTTAAAGTAGAAGAGCCTCATCAAAAACGCATTGAGTTGGGATTCGTACTTGCAATAGCGTTACAACCGATTACAGACTATCACATTATATAATGTTACTAGCAGTCCCGCCCAGCTTCGCCCGGGTGAAAAAGTTAACTTCCTAAAACACGATCGCAGCGCTACCTATCGGGTCCAATTTTGATGTAAGCTATCTTATCTTTCAAGTTGGATCAAACTGCACACGGTGTGCAAATTTGATTGAGATGGGTTAAGTAGTTTGAGAGTCCATAGCGGACAAACAACGTGACATGTGATTTATATATATTAAGATATATATAACATTTTAGTAATAATATTTAAGTAGCCTACCGGCACCACACTGTAGGCCAATACGACGTAAAGACCATCTGGAGATTGCTGCATCACCCTGGAAGATTGCTGAAGAATCTGTAATCAATAAACCAGTGTCACTTTGTAGGTAACAAATTGAACACTCACACTAGAACCTAAAGTACCTATACACAGTGGGACATTAAAGTATGTCAAGGGTCTGATAGCTGAGTAGTCAACGGCGCGAAAGGTCGCGGGTTCGCGAGCTCCTGAGGTCAGATATTTATGTAACGACTAGGAATAATTGCACCTTAGTGCTTTTTTATGATCATACGTCATTATGAGAGCCGTGGTGGCCAAGTGGTTCGAGTAGCCTGCGACACAAAGATCGCAAGTTCGAATCCTGACTGTGATTAGTCACACCACGAGCTTTACGGTGAAGGAAAACATCGAGAGAAAACCTGCATACGTCTGAGAAGAAATTTAAAGGCGTATGTATAGTCGTGCTTGAGTAACGGCGATGGACTCGCCATCTGTCACGTTGGCACCTAATATACCTCTGGCGGAAAGTGGGTGTGTGGGTACTACATATACACCTCTGCCTACCCCTTCGGGGACCCTTGTGGGAAAGCGTGAGGATATATTATATATTATATTATTATCATATCATTATTTATATCATCACGCCGAATTACTCAAGAGTTGGGCAGATAGAGTACAGCACCATTTCTAGAATATGAACTATATACATAATTACATATGTATGCATACAGTTGCCCCATTCCCTTAGAACAAGGTCATGCTTCTTTTCTTGTCTATCGTGTCTTATGCTTGATTTTTTTATTGTAATTTTTACTTCAAATAAGTAATTGTTGTAAAATACTACATAGTAGGTGTTGTGAGTTAGGAGGTATCTAAATAGGTATGTAGGTATGTATACAACAATATACATAAATACTAACGTACGGCAAAATTCGCACACCAATATTATGAGACTGCACGCGCGTTTCAATCACTATGTACATTAAAACAACACATTATATGCTAGCGAATGGTGAATGGCGTAATTAGCTTACCGTGTTCTGGCGAATAAATAATTTCATTTCAAATATTAATTCATTTCTAGTACAGCAACTCGGCACAATACAACACTGGCAACATGCGAATCATAGTTCAGATATTGCTAACGTTAATAGGTAACGGTAACCGCTTACTGCCAGGCGATCGGGTGGGTTTGCTTACTTCGCACGTATGTAGGATAAAAAAATCCGTGACAGATGCATATGACGTCCGATACGCAATGGTAACAAGCTCATGCTGTCATGAGTCTGAGTCATTTGCCACATATTAATATCATCAAGATGAATAATTATATTCAAACTCAAAAACTTTAATAATTGCGGTTCGCTTCACTCAACATTTGGAAATAAGTACATACATGTAGCCAGCAAAGTTGTAATAGAAGTAATCAGTATGAAATTTCCACCGAAGCCGAGCATATTTAAGGAGATTGTCGCTCGAACAAAAGTTATTACCTTACTAATAATGAAGATAAGTTTAACTACCTTTATTAAGAAGTGACTCAAACTTTTCGATGGGTGTCACTGAATACAAGACGCAATTTTATTGACCGACCGAGCTCAGTTTCAAATAAAAGAAGCCCGTTTTTTAGCTGTCACAGAGTACTCCGCTTTAGAAGTATATTGGGGTCGGTTTTACTTATACTACCCAGATGGTAAGCACGCTTGCGATCCTGAGAGATCTGACTCTAAGAGATTACCACCGCCTATAAGCGCTCGAAATACCTGTATCACTGCGCGTTACAGGCTTATGTAAGAATGTCGTCACTTAATAAGTCTATGAACATAGGAGCAAATTTCAAATCGGATCTGGAATTTCGTACTTATGAAGAGTCTGTCAGTAGCATAGAGTATATGCGAAACAGAAGTCATTAAATCCAACAAAAGAAGTCTGTCTGTACCAACTGTTGGACCAAATGTTAAACCTCTACCTACCCGTTCCCGGGTGAGAAGGGCGGGAAGACAAAGTGTACAGTGTGTGTGTGTCCCTCAGGGAGTAAGCAGAGAAAGCAAAGCTCTTCTCTAGACTTAAAGACCTATAACGCTTCATCCACATTCTTCAGTATGTACATACAAGCTCGTATTCGAAGGGCATAAAGGCAAAGTGCACATACAAGTACATACATACATATAATCACATTGGGTCTCTCAGAGGGATAAGCAGAGAGAGCAGAGCGCGAGTCTTCTCCAGACTTACAGACCTCTATCGCTTCATCCATATTCATCAGTATCTTCATACAAGCTCGTCAGTTTCGAGTAGTGTACGTACCTGTGATGTGTTTTGGACCAGTCTGATGGTGCTGTCGGTATCAACGTCGTAAGACACCAAGTCACCGTAAGCATTACGGAATAACACCTCGCTTCCTGCGAATGGAATTAATAATAATAATAATAATAATATATCCTTTATTGTACGAACACACATATTTACAAAAACAAACAGAAATGACAAAGAAAAACATAAAGTAGGCACAATAGGCGGCCTTATCGCAAAAGCGATTTCTACCAGGCAACCCAAGTGTAGAGAGAGATAAGAAACAGAGAAAGAAAAGGTAGGTGTGACAGTTGAGAGGATGAAATAGAAACAATTATTATAATATATAAATAATAGGCATTCTACATAAATAAATACGAAACATATACTTATATAACATACATACAATAATATATACATGTATACATATATATAAACAAGTTAAAAAGAGAAATAGTGTTCAAATAAAAGCTTTTTGAAGGAGATTAATGTCTGTGCAAGTCTGATGTTCAGGGGCAACGAGTTCCAAAGACGGACAGCTTGCGCAGTTAAATTATGATTTAACGCTAGATAAAGTTGACAATTAACTTATCGTAATTATTATTCTATTCTAACAATATCTTGATGTGTGTCATGTCTTTTTCACGCCTTATAGGCTCTGTGGGCACACAAATCCGTAACGAGGTATAATAGCACGCTCTTTTCACAGGATATATATTTAGGTGTAAAACGTGACAGATTGTCACGAAACGGTAGGTACATGACGTGGACATGAAGCTATAAGTATTTAGATTGGAAATAATTGCCTTATTCAATCTTTATTCTTAATAATAGTAATGCGTTTAAATATTTTTTGTGTTGATGTTACTTAAAGTATTCCAATATATTTTTTCAGTATTCGGCCTGAAAAATGTTTCGTAGAGCCCAAAAATATGAGTATTAAATATCTTTGCGAGACTAAAACCTGTTTAAGAAAGCTGAAGTTTTTGTTATTGAAGAAAATACCTTTTAAAAAACTTGGAATGGTTTTAATCATTCATAAAACTTTTTACATACAGATATCGGAGAAACAGGTATAAGACCCCCTAGTAAGCAGTTCGTATATGGATTTATTAAAAATAAAGGATATATGTGCTGGAAGCATAAGGTAGGTAAGCATAGTACCAAAAAAGCATAGGATACATTCATTCAATTCATCACGTCGAGGCCCTAACGACGTAGGCAGAAGAGAAGAGCGCCAGTTATCTCCACTTAAGTAGAGATAACTGGCGAAAGTGGTATATAAATTCCTCTATCGCTTCGTCCAGATTTATCAGTCTCTTCATACATGCTCGCCAGTTTCGAATACTCGTGACGTGACGACCATTCACTTTACTACCGGCAGTGATCCTTCTTTCACTGTATTTTTAATACTTCCTTTGTCGTGTGAACATGCTACCAAGATATACAAATTCATTCACTTGCTCTAAAATTTTCCCATTGGCCGATTTAGCACACCTGTCACTTGTTCAACTTTTTCGAATACCAGAACCTTAGTCTTGCCTGCGTTTAGGCCCAGCCTCTTTTTTTCACATTCTATGATAATGTTAACAATTTATACAAAATCATTCTCTTTTACATGCAGTTATCCAGTTCTCTATACAACCAAATCAACACTTAACATGTTAATCTTCACAATCACACCGTCATTGAGCCGTGGTGGCCGGGTGGTTCGAGCAGTTGCCTGCGACGCAAAGGTCGCAAGTTCGAATCCCGACTGTACCAATGAGTTTTTCTGAACTTAAGTACAGTGATTAGTCGCACCACGAGCTGAACGGTGAAGGAAAACATCGAGAGGAAACATGCATACGTCTGAGAAGAAATTCAAAGGCGTATGTATAGTCGTGCTTGAGTAACGGCGAAGGACTCGCCATCCGTCACGTTGGCACCTAATATACCTCTGGCGGAAAGTGGGTGTGTGGGTATTACCTATACACCTCTGCCTACCCCTTCGGGGACCCTTGTGGGAAGGCGTGAGGATATATTACACCGTCATTGCAAAGCACGAATAGTAGCAAAATTATTTTCCTAAACTCCTTACCCGTAGACCAGGTTGCATTGAACGAATCGGGCGAAAATACTCCATTGATGATGTCGTCCAACTCCAGAGGTGTTATTTCTGGACTTGGTGTTGTCGATGGACCCTCTGTGCTCGGCTCAGTGATTATTGGTGCAGTTGTAGTCGTCGTAGTTGTTGATAGTGTAGTGGTTGTGAACACGGATGTGGTTCCTTCAGTAGTGGAGACTATAGGCTCAGCCACTCCTCCCTCGTTGCCAGACAAGACGACCACCAGTGTTACGACAACTGCGATGGCGACCAACATTGCGATAAAGCCGACGATGTATGTTACTGTCTTTTTCTTCTTTGTCGCAACCAGGACCTTAAACAAAGGACATTTGGGTATATTTTAAAATGCATTTTTTTTCCGAACCGACGAGTATCACTCGTGTCCTTTGTATCTCAATTCTTGAAAATTCACTATTATAAATGACCCTTAAGTTAGTGTTAGCGACAGTCGGACATATTTGTTTGGATCTATATAATAACACTAAAACAAACATGCTCATGAATGAAATGTTTACCGCAGGGGATCCTCAAAGTAAAGGCATTTAAGACGTTTTGCTAGTTGTAACAAAACTGAAAGATATAGATACATTTTGATACATAAAGCCGCCACAGAACTGATTAGTACTTAATATATTTGTATGACGCTTACTTTATTAAATTACATATTTTTTGTAAGGATTCTCTTTGAATCTCTAACAATTTTTTCAGTTTTGTAATATTATTATAGTTTTAAATTTAGTTTCCCTTGTACAATCATAAACACTGTCACATAGCTCCTGCATAGTGTGGTCTCCTGAATAAAGAAATCTCTATGAATGTTTTGTTCACGGTTTATTTTGTATACAGTCATAGGTATGTAAATAAATAAACCTAAATGCCTTTCGCCTAAGCGCCCGTCAAATTATTACAAACTTTAATGTTTTTTTTTAATACAAGTACTCTACCCAAGTATTAACAAATATCTACCTTTTATGCTAAAACAAACAAAGCCATTGCTACTTAGCCGCAGCTTAGTAATACATAAAATATTTTACATAAATGTGTCCTTCAAACATCGTCATCTTAGCATTTTGATCAAAATTATCGCCAATTTGAATATACCTAAAGACAATATTTACTCACATGGATGTATTCCACAACCAGCCACACTTCACCGCACTTAAAATTCACGGTCTTATTAATTTATCATTATTTATTAGTTTAAACAATTTTTAAGCACATTGTAATCGCACTCAGCCGTCCGCATCAGCGAACATTTCAACAATAACTCTAGAGAGGGTATAGACCTTGGTTACGTTTTTATATCCAGCTTCCTCAGGGTTATCTGCAGTTATCGCTACGTGTTATAATTTTTTTTTTCACGTAAATATTACAGATCCTTTGTAGTAGTAGTACATAAGTCAATCAAACTGTCACTTTTTGTTTGCCAAATATTCTAGATCGAATATCATTAGTATTTGTGTGAAACACATTTTTTTTACAAGCGATCAATGTTTCTAAGCTGGATTTGTACACTTATTTGGATCTTTTTTTAGTGTGACTACTAATTTTAAGACATTATGATATAAGAATATATAACGGACATCGCTGTGATTTATGAATTAATATTAAGAATGCCCGTTCAAGGTATTCATAGGCTGTAATATAATCCCATCGTTTTAACTCAGCCGCAGCAGTAATAATTAAAGTAATTGATAAAACTATCTAGTACATAGCTTTTACCGACCATTAAACCAATAAAGAATTGAAGAATTGAAAAAAATATTCACAAATGTAAAGTAGGTAAATTTTGTTAGTCTGCCATCAATAATATATCCTCACGCCTTCCCACTAGGGTCCCCGAAGGGGTAGGCAGAGGTGTATGGGTATTACCCACACACCCACTTTCCGCCAGAGGTATATTATAATACTTAATACTTATATGCGTAGATAATACCGTTAAACCACTTGTACTAGTACGGAGCTTTAAATAAAGTAAAACCAATTGATAACTTTAAAATTATTCATTACATTCAAATATCCAATAACATGTTTTAGTCCTCTTTGCTCTGCAACTTCTTTGCAGAGGCGAGGTATTACACCTTGGGTTTAACCCATGACGCGCTATAGCAATCAAATTGTATATTTATTTATTTATTTATTTATTTATTTATTTATGGATCTCCAACAAAGGTTACACGAAAAGTACACAAACATAATCTACAATATTAGACAAGCGTGTCCCTTCAGTTACAGGAGACCACAGCATGCATTAATATACAGTCGCAACAGGAAGTTTGGCTATATATAATAAAATAAAAATATAAAAACAATTAAAAAAAGTGAAAATACAAACTAATTATTTTGTTTAAACATTTGAAATAAAACAGCATTAAAAACTACAAACAATGGCAGGATGAATAGACAACACACATTAAAAATATTAAGATTAAAAATATTAAGATTAAACATTTAAAATATCTATCAATTGTTTTTTATAATTGGGGAGTCGGTCACATATGTCAAGGTCGTGTAACTTAGACAGTGAATTATACTGCCTACACACCCTTGGAACAGCGGCGTTATGTCCGAGGTTAGAATAAGAATATTTAACATCAAAGAAGTTAAAGGACCGTTTACGTGGGATTCGAGATGGAGCATTTATTCGTAGAGCGCTTAGTAAGGGACTACAGTCTATGGTACCATTTAAGAGCTTATGTAAGAATACTAGATCAATAATTTTTCTACGTATGGCGAGTGGTTGCATGTGATAATGTGTAAGTCTGCTGGTATAACTAGGTAATGATTTTGCAAGGTGGTCATTGTACGAGAGATGGAACAAGAATCGTCTTTGAACGCTTTCCAAACGTTTGGCATATACCTCGTAATGGGGATTCCAGACTATGCTGCCGTATTCAAGGATGGGTAGAACGAGTGAATTGTACAGGTTAATTTTGGTAGATGATTTTCTTAGTTCCTTGCTATTACGTATAACAAATCCTAGCGTTTTAAAGCTTTTTGAGGTAATGTTTTGAATGTGGACATCAAATTTGAGATGACTGTCCAATATGATGCCCAGGTCTCGAATGGTATCTACGTTGGAAACATATTGGTCATTTATATAATAGTGGTTCGGTGTAGCGGTTTTATTTCGGGTGAATTGTATATAGTGGCACTTGTTGACATTCAGAACCATTTTGTTGTTGGTGCACCATTCCGACATTCTGACTAGGTCTCCCTGCAGCTGAACAATGTCATGGTTTGTATAAATTGGTTTTAAAATTTTTATGTCATCAGCAAAAAGGTAGCAATTTGAATTCTTAAAACATAATGTGATGTCATTTATGAATACGTTGAAAAGAATCGGCCCTAAATGTGACCCTTGCGGAACGCCAGATGTAACCACGAAGTGTTCGGAATGGCGACCATCAATGACAACACAGGCAGATCTCTTATGCAGGTATGAGTAGAACCATTTTATTAATGCTCCTCCTATACCTAGCTGGAATAGTTTGTTAATTAACAATGAGTGATCAACTTTGTCAAATGCCTTGCTGAAATCTGTATATATAGCATCAACAGGTACGCGTTTATCTACGTACTCAGACAATGTATTAGTGAAGCACAAAAGGTTGGTAGTAGTAGACCTAGATTTTATGAAGCCATGCTGATGTTCAGTTAAGTAATGTTTAAGGTGCGCTGATAACTGTTGAGTAATAAGTTTTTCAAAAACTTTTCCAAATATGACGAGCAGAGAGATGGGTCTATAATTTGATACGAAGTGCTTTTCACCTGTCTTATAAATAGGGACTACTAAAGCTTTTTTCCAGCGATCAGGGTAGACACCTTCTTTCATTGACCGATTAAATATTATTTTTAGTGGAAGTGACAAAGATTTAGCGCATCTTTTGATGAAGACCGGCGGAATGCCATCACTACCAGCACCTTTGCTATCATCCAAGTTTTTCAAAACTTGATATATTTCATTACAACTAAATGTGTGAGCGCATAGTGAAGATGGTCCAGATTTATAATCAAAGTTAGGGGTAGAAGTCTCATTTTCAGATACATTGTACGCTTGGGAGAAGTTTTGTGCAAAAAGGTTACATATATCATCTAGGTTAGAGGCAATTTTATCCTCATAATACATCTGTGATGGGTAATTACTTGTGGATTTCCGTTTGCTTTTTATGAAGGACCAAAATAATTTGCCATTTTTAGATACCGAATTTTCTAACTCGTCTATATACTTCTTATAGCAACTAGATCTAATTTTGTTGCACCTGTCGCGTAGGTTTTCAAACGACAAGACATCTAGTGGATTATTGTACTTTTTTATTTTTACATGATATCTATGCTTTTCTTTAAAAAGTCGTATCAGTTCGCGTGAGTACCATATTGGGTACTTCTTATTAGCAGGTCTTTTAAGTGGAACATTTTCATCAATTATTTTTTGTAGCAGAATATAGAACGTAGATACCATCTCATTAACCGAACCTGTAAGTTCGTGAACTGTCATGTATTATTTTACTCATTTTGTTTTCAATTGAACAGTATTTGCTATAATATTAAGATTCAATAAGACTGGTAACTCCGAAACCGTAACGAAAGCAGATTAAACCACCAACCAGATGGTCGGACGATATATTGACGCTTAAAGGAATTATTGCGCTTGGAGTGGAGACGAGGTTTATGGTGGTGGTAACTTATATTTAGTATGGGACATTTGCGTTAAATAAAATAGTTTTGATTTGGTTTAAGTCCAGCAGTAGGTTGACAAAAGCTGGTTGGATATATGACTTCTTCTTTGTGCGCAAAAACTATTGCCGCAATAGAAAGCACAAACTGTTCGCGGTGCCATCTTGCCGAACAGTGGCGCACGCTCAGTCTCCGATCCAGAGGTCACTGACGGCACTCAATGCCCTCCTGGACTCAAGTGCAAATCCTGAATGTGATGTGCTGGCAGGTGATTTTGAATGAGTGTCTGACATACGCAGAAAGAAGGCCATCTTTTCTCGGTAATAAATTTATATTAACCTTATTTATTTTTACAGATGTGTATTTGTTTTTTCCTTATACCACCACATTAGCGTAAATGACCACGTTGTCGTGCTAATTGTAAATAAATAAATTGAATCAATGACTTACTTGGTCACTGGTGCCCATTTCCATCGTGGCGTTGCTGTTGTCTTGAGCCATGGCGATGAGGTATTATCACCTGTAGACAATAATGGATGGTATTAGAAATGCTATCTAGATCATATTGATTGAACCGTCAAAAACGGAAACGTTAAGGCTCTAAGCCTCCGAGCGTGTACTGTGAGTTTTTTTATTTGTTATCATTAATAACTTAAATATATCTGCGGCGAGGAGTGTAGCGTATACTAATATGATAGTGAAAAGAAGCCGTCAGCCATTTACTGATACCCAAGGATGCAACCCCAAGGGTATCACTCGCACTTTTCCAACGCTGCAGGATTTTTTTTTGATGAAGCAAAAGAGATTTGTGAGTCTAAGGAAAGGTGCTCTTCTCTACCTACCAGAGTCTGTTACTCTGCGATAATATAGTTTGTGAGTATGTAATTAATATAAAAAACGCGGTCAGCCTCAGTTTGTTTGTTATCAATTACGCTATCGCTAAATATTTCTCTAATCATCATAGCTTGTCTTATCACGCGCTATCGCTCCGAAATAATTGTTGCTATAAAAGTAATTACATTTTATAATGCCTTCGTTACATAGTAGGTACACATGGTATGTATGATAATTTATTAAAAGCCTCTTTTTTCTAGTGCCTAGTGGTAGGTAAGCTCTTACTGCAATGAAGTGAATCTCCGTTTCAAAGATTCAGTGTTAGTGTGATATTTAAATTATTAATGGTCGATAATAGGTAGGTTTATAATCAGCTTGTCTGCTCCATATCATAGCTGTCCAAGCAATTTAAATACAAATTACATTTCTGAAGGATAACATCGACAGGAACCTGCATACGTTTAAGAAGACATTCAAAGACATACGTACGTATACGTATAACTGATACCGCGGGCTGTATTTGCTATCACCTCTATAGTAGATATAAAAGAATAGACACATTACATAAACTATGTGTAATACATATTTTTTTGTATGAAACGATACATCTTATTTTCAGCAATACTGAATGTCGAGAACCGATCGTAGAACAAGAACAGGTCGTAGGTTTCAATCATTCTACAAGCGTTGTGTTTCATATAAAAACTTGGGAAGTTAATTAGTTATTAGTTTTCTTATAATTAATTATATATCATTAAGATATTTAAATCGTGATTTCTTTTTTATGCATAATAAAAAACAAGGCATGATTTTTTTGTTTATTTGTGGTGTGTAAAATTGTTCAACTTGCAAAACATATATAGATATATATCATCACGCCGAGTACCTAACGGGGTAGGCCGAGAGAATAGAGCGCCAGTTCTCTCCAGACTTGCACGCCAGTTTCGAGTACTCTTGATTTTCCCGATATTGCGAAACATATATATTTCAAAAAGATTCCGTGCCATGCCATGTCCTCTCAGTCCTTAAAAACATTTCCTTGATTATCCAACAGGGGTGTAAAAAACCCAGTCTCAAACTCGCTTTATCTAGATAACCAATTCCGTAGTCTTGCAAAGGTCACATGTCTGGCGTTTTGTATATAAACCAGATAACCGGCCAAATCTAGTTAGATCGAGTGTTGACCCCAATTAACGTTCAGTGAAATTCCAGGGCGGAAATTAGGAGTAGGGCTGCCCTAAATACCAAGAAGTCGTCAAAATACAAAATAACTGGACGTCAATCTAAATCAGGAACGCTGCTAAATTTGATTTATTATGGTGGATTGAGAATTCCCAAGAACGATTCCCATGAAAGTAAACTACCTATAGATACTTGAATCCTTCAGTGGGAATCGATCGAGTGCCATCCCTAATTATAATATAAGGCATCAATAGTCTTTATAGTAGATATATATATGTACGTATATAATTATCCAATGCATTTACATGAAAGAGCCTTAAAGAGCTCGGCACTAGGTCGAGTAGCTCGAGATGTTGCCTGCTTTGTAAAGATTGCAAGTTCGAATCACGACTGATTAATAAGTTTTTCTGGACTTAAGTATTAGTCACACAAAGAGCTTCACGGTGTTATAAACATTGAGAGAAACCTGTATACGATTGAGAAGAAATTCGAAGGCGTATGTCGTATCTACTCACCCCTTCGGGGACCCTTGTGGGGAGGCGTAAATTGAACATGTATACAATTCATAAATATATATCTTCTTGTCTTGATCCAGAAACTTTCACCTTCTATTCGCCGGGCATATATTTGCGTACCAACGTGGCAGATTGCGATTTTATTAACGTCAGGCACGACTCAACTCACTTCCTTGTGGAAGTCATTTCTCAACTCATTTCTTCTCAAACGTGGGCAAGCTCTCGTATGTATTCGTACACGTTCACTGTTCAGAAAAACTCATTGGCACAAATATGGTTTGAACTTACTTACGTGTCTTTCTATTTAACAACTTAACCAATAGCTGACCGCGTCTTTTGAAAGATTATAGAATATTACATAACTTACCACGTTAGGTTACAAAAATCCAAATTTAAAATATAAAGAGTCCGGCCTTAGGCCGAATCCCCACCGCACTGAACATTAACAATGGATAATATAAGATTTAGATATATAAAGATAAAAGAATTAAATATTCAACTATGCGATAGATAATGATAATAGCTGTATATAAAATTATTGGACATTGCTGATTATTGTTTATCTTGGCACGTGAATTAGGCTAATTAAAAAAACATATAATTTCTACAAATGATAAGTGTGTCTGAATAGGACTGGCGCTTTACCTTCTCAGGTTATCCACCGAAGGACTCGTGATGATAGTTATTATACCGTCATTATTATCACGCAGATTCCCTCACGGGATAGGCAGAGCAACTAGAGCACAGGTTATGTATTATACATATCATCTCAGTAATATATGTATATTCTATATCCTCACGCCTTCCCACAAGGGTCCCCGAAGGGGTAGGCAGAGGTGTATAGGTAATACCCACACACCCACTTTCCGCCAGAGGTATATTAGGTGCCAACGTGACAGATGGCGAGTCCATCGCCGTTACTCAAGCACGACTATACATACGACTTTGAATTTCTTCTCAGACGTATGCAGGTTTCCTCTCGATGTTTTCCTTCACCGTAAAGCTCGTGGTGTGACTAATCACTGTACTTAAGTTCCGAAAAACTCATTGGTACAGTCGAGATTCGATCTTGCGACCTTTGCGTCGCAGGCAACTGCTCGAACCACTCGGCCACCACGGCACACATATGTATATTCAAATAGAAATATTTTATCTGTAAGTAGTTAGTTGCAACTGTTCTTTGTAAATATTATTAATTGTTGTTATTGTAAATAAAGATATAAATAGAAATATAAAGTGGAATATCCTCTATAAAGGTATAATATAAAAAAAGTTGGTAAGGATTTTAGATATTAAGAATTTCTTATATAGAAATACTAACTGTCGCGCCCAGCATCACTGCTTAGCTTGTATAAAAAATGGATTTTCATGCGGTCGCCAATAAACAGTGATCAGGGATCAATGATCTGGTTTTTAATGAGAACATATAGGCTCAATATGTTCTACTACACGAGTGAATCCGAGGCAGGTCGCTAGTCAGTAATCTATCAGATGACCTGGGTGTAAGTTTCTTGGCTCTCGAGTGTAGGCGACCAATACGTCAATCTCACTCAACTTTTATCCACGCTCAAACCTTTTCTTATATTTTGGCAGAATAATCAATAAAAACTGAACATAACATGTTCTCAAATCTCCCTCTTTGCAAAAAGTCGTTACGAAAGCACAGTGTACTGAAAATCATTACAGAGGCACCGCGTACCAATCTGCGCTTCGCTCTCAATTTCCGAATGAATTCTCCAGCGCCCTCTAACTCTACTGCACGAATCGGGGAGTACTTCAATTCAAACAAGCTGTTTCTTTATTTACATTGCTCTACCTTTTTATAGGGTTTGAACGGAGTTTTATGAGGTTTATCTTAAGAAAGTTAAATTCGAAGGCATTTGTTTCTAAAGTTACACTTAAGTTATAGAGATAAATATTTTACGGTACAGACGGAATTCAAACTTGCGATCTTTGTGTCGCAGGCAACTACTCGATTCACTTAGCCACCACGGCTTTTTTATAATAATTATTATTATTTTATTTTAATAATATAATATAAAATAAATAATTTATAGTAATAGTACATCCCGCAAGGGTCCCCGAAGGGGTAGCCAGAGGTGTCTAGGTAATACCCACACACCCACTTTCCGCCATAAATAATTTAGTGCATACCTAAATTGTAAACGATAGACACTGTTATCACATCAGCTTGCTAATATTAGCAACTAAAACTCTATTAAGATGCATCGCATGATACAAACCAATATACATTACCTACTTACAGTTTCGTGCTGGTATCACATAATTGTTCTACTATTTAAAATGCTTGCTCACGATCACTTTCGTCACGCGTTCCTTGGTGCTGACTAGAATACACAATGACTCCAACGTAACAGCGTAACAACGTAACACTTTCGCTTCTTACCTAAAGGACTACGAAGCAACATATCAAATGCTTGTTTGTTTAAATTATATATATCCTCACGCCTACAAAGGTCCCCGAAAGGGTAGGTAGAGGTGTATAGGTAATACCCACACACCCACTTTCGGCCAGAGATATATTTTAGGTGCCAGCTGGACAGATGGCGAGTCCATCGCCGTTACTCAAACATGACTATACATACGCCTTTGAATGGCTTCTCAGAGGTATGCAGGTGTCAGCCAGTGGTGGCAGGCTTTTGAAATATAATGTATAAAAGCAAATATTTTAGGCAGAAATAAGTGTTCTCACCTGTATGGAAGCCATTTTGAAATCCTCACAATGTTGTATCTCAGAATTTAACCCTACACATAAAATCTCACGATTTGAGGGAAATATTTTATCTGCAATAAGTTTTATTCCTGTATCTGGTTATATATACTATATCACTTCTTAAGGGATGAAAACTCTGGAAAAATGGTGCCTGCGTAATTTCGAAACTACATTTAAAACTATTCGAATGTAAGTACAGAAATATTTCCATCCGCGACCTATATTAAATGTTTTAGTTTCGCACTATCTATGAAAAATATAACGAAGGTAACTTAGATTTGATATTATTTAAATTTTATCTCGATTAAATATCACACTTCTATCACCAGAATGACAATGTATTCAACTGTTTGAAATATCTTGTACCTTTTATATGCTTACGTATCTCTGAAGTGTGTTTATCTCAAGATTGACACAGTTCCAATTCGCCTTAGAAAGCTATTATGTTTTATCTCTAACATCCCGAGCCCACCTTGAACTATATTCAAGGTAAATATAACGGCAAATAGACCGTCTCAAAAGTTTTACCTGCAACCTTGTGGTGTCATACCTCAATATTTTCGTTCAACATTGACATAATTAGCATTATCTGGGGTACCCCCAGCACCTCATTTCTTCATTCATTACCTCATTTCTAAAGATCTCAGCCAAATGGCACAGCTTTTGAGTAGTGTCAAGCTCCTGCGATGTGTTTGGATTCCACAACTTCTCGAGTCATAACTATACTGGCAGAAGTGGAAACTATTTATCCATTACGCTGATAGTATAGGAAACCCACCTACAGAATGCTGATGTCATCACCTCTAGCCAGCTCCTAGGCTGCTGAAAAATATTTTCAACTGTAGCTGTCTAGGTCTTTTGTTAAAAAATCTTCAACAGTTATACATACACAGTGAGATAAAAAAGCAATTTTCGTATCAGTGATACCACTATCAAATCTCATACGGCAGACAATCCGATACAAACCGGTGGTCTATGCCAATTCGATCAAGACGTCTGAAATATGTCGAGACCAAATTTTGCACGAGAAATATTTTTGTGAATTTGTGAATGTTTCGAGTAGCTTGCAACGCCAACAGAACTGTTTTGAACGAATGGATTTATCTGAACATAAATACAGTAGGTAACTAATCACACCAAATAATTCTTTACGATGAGATACGAAAAGAAACCTGCATAATTGTTTGTATGTATGATGTATCTATGGTATGTTTGAGATGCGGCAGAAAAACTCGCTATCTATCACGCTGGCAACTAAAACAAAAGGAGGGCACATTTCTCCCTACCCCCTCTGAAAGGGTAGGCACCGCGCGAGTGATAACCCTGGTGTTTCAAGCGTCCATAGGCGGCGGTAACCGCTCACCATCAGGTGGACCACATGATTTTTTGCCACCCATGTGGTATAAAAAAAACTTTTGGGAAAACGCCACGATATGTGTATAGATATATAAGTACCTTCTAGTAATATTTTAAGCATTGTTAATGCTTAAAATATTACTAACAACATTTTATGTACCGGTAGAAGACTTGTCGGTTTGAAAAACACGGGAGTTCGATTTTAATACGAGGGTCATTGACAATTTATCGGGCACAAGGCTTCGTGCATCGAGCGTATAGAAAATGAAGACTAATTTGATTCACGAGTCTTAATTCGTTTAACGAGTAAGCCAAGTATCGGCTGAATTGAGAAAATCCGTCTTTGATTTGAAGATATTTGAAACCAAGAGACTAATTTCAATATTTCTACTGAATTGGTAGAGGCTTATGAAGCTCATGGGTCTTTAATAATATTTCTCTTTTTAAATGAAAAACGAGTGTATATTTAAATATATTGTTAAAGTAATTTTACCGATCAAGCATCTATTTCGGTGTACGGTCATAAAATCTTTCATAGACATTGATTGACGATAAAGTAATGAAATTAATCAGTGATTTGTTTACGGTATAATTTTTATAACATTATATTCGTACAATGATGTAAGACGTCCCAATGTATTCAATTTCATTTTATACAGAACATGACAGTAACATGATATAATTGAGTAGGTATGTAAGTATCTTATATAGACTTTCAATAAGTGTTCCCTATGTCCCTTAATTCGAATTTTTTTTTTATTTATTTGAAGTAAATTTACACATTTAAGCTTTGGCAGCATGTATCAATAAGTACATCTGAACACACTATACGTTTAAATGAAAGTAAGGATACCCTGCAATTATTTATTGAGATAGACTTCTTGGGTAAAAATGCTGCCTCGAGGCATACGCACAGTGAGAACGCACTTAACAATAATTCCCTTAAGCTTATTCGGATAATGAAATGAGAGATATAATCACTGAACGACTTTGAGACCTCCTGGTCTCTTTCCGGAGCAATCAACTGCGTGTTGCCCTACTTTCTGTTATCATCGATTTGACGTCACTTTCACAAATTATCTGTGCGCTGTCTGAAACGTGTGTGAATATATTTGGTTGTTTTATCGAGAACTCCTTTTATTTCCAAACACCTATTTTAGTACACCTATTTTTGTGTGCGTTCATTCCCATATCTGTTTATGTAACTTACATAAGTATTGCTCCATTATCCTATAATTAGCTATTACTAACTTCATGTTGTCGCAGTTTACCCGTGTTAATAGGAATAAAAAAAAAATATGTTAAAATGTATATGTGTTTTTGCGTAACTTTCATCTGGTCCATGTAACTCATGTATAATGTAACTTTGATCGGTTAAGTAGTCTTTTAGTTTATCCATTACAAACAATTTACAAACTTCCAAGCAACCAAATCTCCTCTTCATAATATTCAAAAGGACTTGTTAAATTCTAAAGTCTAATTTGCACTTCTCTGCGTGTCTGTTTTGTACGGTGACATATTGACGCCCAAACAATTTGGAACCTTATTCCTTTTGTGGTAGAACACAAAATGCAACATATTCGTTTACCATTGCCGATTAGAGCGGAATTCAGTCGAATGCCTTAACAAGACCACAAAGGAAAACCACCTGTGTATTGAAGATTGATGTAGCTCATTCGCATGAATGTTCTTTTCTGAATGTATGTTTCTTCCGTGTTGTTGATTCAAAGATAATGTTAAGACTAACGAATCGAGATAATGTCCACGTTCTTCACATATATTTACTAACATTAACTTGGCATTCCTTACACACACTGGTGGGAAGACGTGAAGATAGAGAAAGTATATACAATAATTAATTAAAGTAATGAAATAAGGATATCTTTATGAATTTTGGAATATAGTGTGACTTATCTGAATAAAAATGTCGTAATAAATTAAGTAGGAATTCCCCCCCCCCCCCCCCCCAATTTCAAATATGTATTCCGATATATTATGTATGTTGAAGTTTATATTTTAGGCAGTAATAATATTTTTTTTAATGAGCATTCTTTAATTATTTAAAATAAAGAAAAACGAACGCCGTCAGTACAAAAACACGATCGGCTGTGAACGATGTGTTATTTTTTTGTCCCTAAATTGACCAATAATGGCTGACTGTTTAGTTTTTATAGAGTTCTCAACAGTTCTTGTCACAATGAACTATAGACTTGTACTCACTTGTACTAGGTGATCTATTCAAGGACACGTGCTTAGGGCGTGCACACGCGTCACTTTTCCGGGCGCTTTGAATTACTTAAGATTGCGAATAGGATAGAATTATGGACGTCAAATACATATGTCTCTTTCACACTCCTTTTATACATAGATACATATCATCACGCCGAGTCCCTAACCGGGTAGGCAGAGAGTATAGAGCGCCGGTTCTCTCTAGACTTACATACCTCTTGCAATCTTTTTATAATTGTGGCAATATCCCATATAGCAAGAGCGATCCGAAAGGTTTCTCTGGGAATCCCAAGGTGGATTTAGACCAGGAAGAGGATGTATGGATCAAACCTTCTCGCTTCGCGGAATCGCGGAAAAGTTTTTGGATATTAACCAAAAGGTTTTCTGCGCTTTCGTCGACTTGGAGAAGGCATTTGATAGAGTCGTACGAAAGGAACTCTGGGACGTGTTGCCTGGATATGGAGTGAGCAGTTCCCTACTGCATGCCGTGAAATCACTCTATAGTGATAGCGGGGCGTGCGTTAGGGTTAATGGTGGGATGTCACCCTGGTTTGATGTGAAGTCGGGGGTCAAACAAGGGTGTATCATGTCTGCCTGGCTGTTCATTATATATCTAGATAACTGTCTGAGAGCACTAAGAACGAAGGGATGTGGAGTGAAAATGGGAAACTTAGTGGTCAACTGCCTATTATACGCCGATGACGCGGTTTTACTGGCGTCATCAGAGGGCGAACTGCAGTCACTAGTTACCATAATGAAAGTAGAATGTGAAAAGAAGGGGCTGCGCCTAAACGCTGGCAAGACTAAGGTTCTGGTATTCGAAAGAGATGAACAAGTGACCGAGTGTGCTATATCGGTAAATGGGCAAATTCTAGAGCAAGTGAATGAACAAGTGAATGAATTTGTATATCTTGGAAGCATGTTCACACGAGATGGAAAGTATGAAAAAGATATTGAAAGAAGGATAACTGCCGGAAATAAGGTGAATGGAGCCATGTCGGCGTTGATGGGCAGTAAAAGTCTGAGCAAGAATGCTCGAGTTGCTGTCCACAACGCGATATTGGTACCTACCTTATTGTATGGCAGCGAATCCTGGGTATGTCAGAGGAAGTATGAAAATAGCTTGAATGCAGTCGAGATGCGATCTCTTCGAAAAATGTGCGGCGTAACGATATTAGATCGAATCCGCAATGAAGAGATTCGCAAATCAACTGGCGTGAATGGGGGCGTGATTGTAAAGATGAAGAAAGGCATGTTACGTTGGTTTGGACACATAGAAAGGATGAGTGAAGAAAGATTGACGAAACAGATATACAAAGCAAAAGTGTGTGCAAGAAGAGGCAGAGGAAGGCCACGTTCCAACTACCTGGATCAAATAGATCGGACTCTGAAGGACGGGAACGTTAAGAGTACTCGAAACCGACGAGCATGTATGAAGAGACTGATGAATGTGGACGAAGCGAAAGAGGTATGTAAGTCTAGAGAGAACTGGCGCTCTATACTCTCTGCCTACCCCGTTAGGGACTTGGCGTGATGATATGATGATGATGATGGCAATATCCCCTGAACTTGACTGCAAGTTCTAAATAACCAATAAACTTTATTTACAACAATAACAATTAACAATATTTACAAAGAACAGTTGAAACTAACTACTTACACATAAAATATTTGTTCCAAATCGGTATCCCGAAGCAATGGCCAAGAAGACTAACCAATTATAGGTAAGAAGAGTACGGTCAAAATGTGCAGAAATAATCAAGAAATTTTCAGATACAATATGGCAATACGATTACCACCTACCACACGGAAAGGCCGTGAACTTAAGCGAAAGTTTTGAATAAACGAACGAAGTACTGATTTGAGTCTCCTTTAAAATATATGTTTCACGTAAACTACTACATATACATACTATTCATTACTTCGCTTGTTGTGGAGCTGATGTAAGCGGTATTTTTACTATTAGTTTAGCAGAAATAGTTAGGTATTGAGTTCTATTCATATGTCTATTGATGACTTTAACGACGCATGTAATTTCATAACAAGGAATGAACCGTAACGGGAATTTACTATAACTTGGAAAAACCCGTTACTTCGTATTTGCTGCAAACATAATTATTAAGTGTTAATAGAATACAAGATACATCTTTATTTTAATAAGATTCCGTTTTAAATCTTGGTGTTCTTGGCATAGTAGTGGTATCATCAGATATAAATGTTTCTTAATATATTATCCTATACTTTTTAAATATCTGAACCCCTCACGGGACGCAGGGTCCCCCTCGAATCCATCAAACGCATCATCATCACAAACCCCAGAGTTTCGCTTGTATAAAATCGCAGGGACTCTCTGGGGGTTCCATCTTATCACCCTCAAAAAAAAACCCCTCACGGGAATTGCACAGAAGGTAAGCGCCAGTCCTTTCCAGTCCAACAGACCTCTCCTTCAGCCTCCTCACCTCAGCATTGCTCCACTAGGGGTTTGCAGATACACTTTCCGCCAGAGATAAGCTTCAGGTGCCAACGTGACAGATGGCGAGTCCATCACCGTAACTCAAGCACAACTATTACGATGTTTTCCTACCATTAAACTCGTGATGTGACTAATCACTGTACTTCAGTTTAGAAAACTCATTGGTACACTCGGCATTCGAACTTCCAATCTTCTCTCCACCTACTTCTCCTCTTCACTCATCAGTTAAACGTTTAATTACTAAAATAATAAATAATAGTTTAAAAAAACTGAAAAAATACACTTTTTATAGAAAATCCAACTAAAAAATGGAAAAAATTTAAAATATTGAATTGTCATCGGTCCTTAATAAGTATGCCAAATTTCGAGTTAATCCGACGTTTTGAAGGGGTTAAAATCATGTTCAAAGATTCCGTTACATACTAACATACATACGTCTCAAGCTAATAAAAGCGTATTAAAAAGACGTTGATACACGTCGATTGTGTATATGATTGTACACTACTTTTACGAGGCGTTATAAACGCATCTTACTGGCAAGTCAGTTGGAATGATATAACAAGTTACTTGTGCCCTACTTGAAAATGTCTCTCGTTACCCTTGAGTACTCGCATGTACATTAAGCCTTCAGACTATGGTAAAAAGGGCAATGCACAAAATTATGCATTGCATTATTATTAACTTCTATTGATAAGTTTCTTCAACATATGCTATCAGCGTCACCGGCGTTAATTTTATTTAATAGATTGAAGATAAGTTTCTGGGAAATGATGAGCAACATATCCTATTTGCCATTTCAGCTAAGAATAATCAATCTCTGTGCCAAATTTTATCCAATTCCGTTTGGCACTTTTTGCGTAAAAGGGCAACAAACATATTTGTAAACTTTAAATATGAATGAATCACAATGACCGGGGAGCCTGCACTAGTTGGAGAGGAAGAAGAAGAATAACAGAAATGTATGTAAATACTCTGAAATAACAAAAGAAGAATAACAGTAATGTATGTACATATTCTGAAATAACAAAAGAAGAATAACAGTAATGTATGTACATATTCTGAAAAACATAAGAAGCGCAGTCAGCCAGCGTTAAATATACAACTGGATAATTGGTCATGACAATTAGCACTTTACCCGTTGAATTTGCGAGTAATCGCTCTAATTATGAAGAATTATCGCACTTAACCTAATCTTGATGCTGTAATGAACTGAGCTTGCTCTGTAGGAAAGGTGTGGACGGAAGCCGCTGTTACACATACAGTATTTTATAGCCATACTTTGGGAAATTCTACACAAATTGACTTAATACCAAACTAAGCAAAGCTTACTACGGGTAAACAGGGCAATGATATTAATAGTTACACACATACATAGTTACACACGCAACATTAATTTTATTTCAGCAAGTCCCTCTCGGAATGGACAGATAATAGTAGAGCACCAGTTCTCTCTAGACTTAAACTTTTTTCGCTTCACACACATTCAGCAGTCTCTTCATACATGCTTGCCGGTTTCGAGTACTCTTGACTTTCCTCATATTTTTATTGGTACAATTAGTCAACCCTTATATATACCTTAATATTATACATAGGACATAGGCCAATGTATGTATATTCGCGATCATCACACGAATATCTGCACCCATCGGGAATCGAACCTGTTCTTTAGAGCTTCACTTTACATAGTAAAAATACATAGGTGTATAATTTTCTTTTTATATTTTTCTGTAGTACCCGCGCTTTTAGACTTTTTGTACATGAAATAAAATAGTTCGACGAAGCGTAAGGCTCCATCCTTTCTGTACCTTCGATAAGAAAGCCAATTTTACAACATTAACCGTCTAAACATCGCAAACACATTATCGTATAACAGCAGGTATTGTTTGACGTTTGAATGTTAATTAACACTTGTGTAATTAAGTGTCTTGGATGTTTGCCAGACTTCATAAAGAGAAATAAACCTATCATGTATGTTTGCAAAGGTAAATACACCTTAGACCTTTGAAGGACAATGTTGCATGTGTTGAGTTATTGTAATGTTTCAGTATTGCCAACGTGGCAAACAAGTGCTTAATAAGACCCAACACCACCTATGTATGTTATTCACGCCTTATCACAAAGGCTCCTAAATCCTAAATGCGCGGACAGAGGTGTCAGCACAGAATGCATAATATACTATGTAGTGTCGGGCTTTCCCCGCCAGAGACGCATGTATTTTACCAGCGGGCCGTTTCTCAAGGTCGACTATACATACTGGCTTATCCTTCTTCACAAACACTTGATTTTTCCTCTCGATGCTATGATGTGATGTTCCTTGGAAATGTAGGTATCTTTACCTCTGCCTACCCCCCCGGGGTGTCGCGTGAGAAGGCGTGAAGTTACCGATTCCACTTTGTCCACTTTGTCCGATTGCTTATTACATCAGAGGTCAAAATACCATCGTATATTATACCATCCAATTCTTATATATTCTTTCCTCGTGATATTAATTTAGCACATAATATCTCGGTCGTAATTCATAATTAATTAGTTATTTCCCCCTTTATTGTTATGCGTTTACGCAAGTTTGGCGTGTAATTCGTTTATTTATTTTCAATAATTACGTAATAACATACCGGTTCTTATTACGTCACTTAGTGGCTGTAAAGTTTCGCACTTGGCTGAGGCCAGAGATGCCTGGATTATGGCATGCCCAAACACAGACGTTCCCCTTAGTCCGCACATACAAAAACAATGGGATGAGCCTATCAGTAGGTTGGCCTATAATGCACTTCTCGATAGTACATTCGACTCTGCTGATAGAGCCCGTCTCCTGGCAATCGCTAGATGGGAGTCCGGACTCGGGCTTCATGTATTGCCCTCTTTTAATATCGGTACGCTGTTAGATGATGCAACCTTCAGATTGTGTGCGAGCCTACGTTTAGGCGCTAAATGTATTGTCCCACATCGGTGTCACTGCGGGGATATTGTCAACGACTCCGGACACCATGGTCTATCCTGCATCAGCAGTGCCGGCCGGATATCACGTCATTCCTCCATAAATGCCTTGATACGCCGGGCTCTGGTCAGCGCCGGCGTGCCTGCTGTGCTGGAACCAGCCGGTCTCGCTCGCGGCGATGGCCGGAGGCCGGAGGGTATGTCTCTGATGCCATGGAGGATGGGTCGGCCCTTAGTGTGGGACGCTACGTGTGTCGATACACTGGCTCCTTCCCATCTTCCTGACACATCGGTGGCGGCCGGCGCCGCTGCTGCTCAGCAGGAGTGCCTCAAGCGCCGCAAGTATGCCTGTCTCGGGTCAGGTTACATATTTGCTGCATTTGCGGTTGAATCTCTGGGGCCTTGGGGTCCTGAGGCTCACCACCTTTTTAAAGAGGTCTCGCGCCGTCTAGTCGAGACCTCTCGTGACAGGCGGGCTGGAACATATCTCGCTCAGAGAATCAGCATTGCTATCCAGCGTGGCAATGCTGCTAGTCTTCTTGGCACAGTGCCTCGGGATACCGATTTGGGACAAATATTTGGTCTGTAAGTAGTTAGTTTCAACTGTTCTTTGTAAATATTATTAATTGTTGTTATTGTAAATAAAGTTAAAACATACCGGTAATTATTGAAAATACTGAAGATAACCATAATGTTTCCTCGGTGAAACGGAATACAGCATGTGTAGGATAGATAAAAAAAATGTTCTTTGATTCATAAGGTAGACTCTTTTATAGTAAGCATCAAAGTTGCTTCCCGTCGTCTGTACGCTTAGATCTTTTAAACTATTATGTAACGGATTAAATGCGGATTTAATTATTAAATATATTGAAGAAGAAGGTTTATATATACATACATATCATCACGCCGAGTCCCTAACGGGGTAGGCAGGTAGTTTATACATACCTATCATCACGCCAAGTCCCTAACGCGGTAGGCAGAGAGTATAGAGCTCCAGTTCTCTCTAGACTTGCATACCTCTTTCGCTTTGTCCACATTCATCAGTCTCTTCATACATGCTCGTCGGTTTCGAGTACTCTTGATGTTCCCGTCCTTGAGCGTCCGATCGATTTGATCCAGGTTGTAACGTAGTCTTTCTCTGCTTCTTCTTGCACACTCTTTTGCTTTGTATATCTTTGTTCGTCAATCTTTCTTCACTCATCCTTTGTATATGTCCAAACCAACGTAACATGCCTTTCTTCATCTTTCAAATCACGCCCTCAATCACGCCAGTTGATTTGCGAATCTCTTAATTGCGGATTCGAACTAAGATCGTTACTCCGCACATTTTTCGAAGAGATCGCATCTCGGGAGTTTATATATATAGTGTATACTACCCAAGGAAGCAGAGCAGTAATATATCAAAGGGTACAGCAGGATTCCAATGTGACTGCGATGTGAAACGTGAGGGTGGATGCTGATGTTCACCTTCGCATGCCAGTGCATCGCAATATAACATATTATACTAGATGTACGCCCTGCTCCGCTTGGGTAAAAAAAAGGAACGTGATCGCAGAGCCACCCATTGAATCTAATAATTAATATAAACCTTTTTAGGTTTTCACGCAATCACACAACACCGTTAAAATCTCGAGGCTAAAGAGGAGCTCAGTGATTTATACACAAACTGCTTCTACTGTTCGTGTATAAATCACTGTAATCCTACATATACCTATGGGGTAGGCACAGAAGGTAGAGTGCCAATTCTCTCTAGATTCACTTCACTCACATTCATCAGCCTTTTGATAAATGCTCGCCAGTTTCTCAGGGTAGGTACTCGTAACGTTCCTAACCATGAGTGTTCATCCTTCCTCCACGCATGTTCGCAGAATCATACATATTAAAAATAAAACTACCACCGAAGTACAAGTACAGTAAATGAATAATAGAAAGGCATGTTTTGGAAGCATTATATATTTATATAAGGCTTTAATTTTTTTAAATAAGCGTTTCTACCCTAGTTTTGATTTAGATATATGTACATATAATTCTTAATATTTGGTACCCTAATTGGAAATTTGTCAAAAATTCATTCCCAGAAATTTAACTTTAGATACTTATAGAATCTTAATCTTAAAGGCTCCCAAGTAATTATAAATTACATTACTTTCACTTCATTAAACACATTATTGCATTAAAATAGAGCGATTCTAGAACGGCAAACCGTTAAATGTTGACGCAAAAAAACGCATCAAAGAAAATAGGGTGAAATTATGAAAATACTACGAACCTTCTTTCACAAATACGCCCTCTAAAGCACCGGTAAATTGCTCGTTAACGAATTAAAAAAATAACTCGTCCAGCATTCAACATGATTTTCCTGTACACGATTTACTTCTATACTGTGGAATCACAGTCTTTATTATTCCAATTTTGAAAGTCACTTTTTAAGTCACTCGTCCAGTTTGTATTGTAGTGTAACAAGCCCTAATGGGCACGCTCCACATGGGTGCATATTTGTAAACACAAACAACTCGCGATGTTTATCAACTAGCCGCGAGACTGTTGGCGACGGAACAAAACATCAGGCCGTGTGGCGCGACTCTCGGTGCTCTACTGACGGACGCGCGCCCGTCCCTACTTCTTGCCGGCCTTTCTTGCAGAACGGTAGTAAGTACGGAGCCTAGAGCATTTCATCTTGCATAAGTTAAACAATATGGAAAGTTATATTTGACATAAAATTTAATTATTGACAATTAAATTTAGAGACAACTCTTCGTCTTGTCAACCTTTCGGCTCACAAACACGTTTTATTGTGCTAAGTACCTGTATCCCGCGGTTTCACCCACGTAAAGGTTGATTTTAGTAAGCATTTTTTTCTGAAATAGTATATTTATTTATAAATAAAATAAAATATTTATTTTATACTTTTTTCCTAGCTAATAATCGTTTTTTATTTAGCTCTGTGTCAAATTTTACATGATTCCGTTCAGCCGTTCTGGCGTGATTGAGTAACAAAATATCCCCACAAACTTTCGCATTTACAATATTTGTAGGTTTCTGGTCCAGGATTGGTTGTTTGTAGTTCCGTTGCCATATCAGTAATAAATCTAACATTGGCACAGTTAATTATCGTTTGTTTATAATTGGTGTTGGTACCACTCTAACTTTAAATAGGAATGTAACAAAGTGAACCAGGGCTCCAGCGTAGAATATTCATGGTATGCTAACGAATCTGGGGCGAAAATTTCTCAGCGCTACAAAGTGCCACTAAACGCAAGAGCTCATTAATGTCACTGATTTAAGCAGGGTTCTTACCCTAGAGCTGTCAAGGAGGTTCAAATTAGTAGTGACAATTAACAGGTCGTTACAAAGTTTGAATATATCGTTCTAAAAAGTATATTGTATGCCCGACGTTCGTTTAGAAACTGGCGCTTGTCCATTTCGGAGTAAAACAACTTTGTGCCTATATCACAAAAATACATTAAAATGTTTGTACATAATAATATTCATTATAACGATGAACACCAAAAATAATATCATTGACCTAATTAAAACAAATACTTTATTTGTGTGCGAACTGGCCGCTAAGAAAAAAATACATTTAAGTATTTAAAAGTAACAGATTTTGTTAAACTGAAGCGATTTAACTTTCTCTGAAGTGATATAATTATGCGGTAAGACACAAAGATAATATTATTACTCACTATTTTACAAACACACCTGTAAATAATAGGAGAAGGCCTCGCCCAGCTGAGGGATGTAACAGGCTAACAGTTACAGGAACATATACATAACTTTTGTATGGGTAAAAATATAAAATAAACTAAATTTATTTCAGAAGCTCTGGTTGACCTATCACTTCAGGTGAACCGAAGCGAGTATTGCTTTAAGCCTATACTAATGTTATGAAGACGCAGAGTTCGTTTGTTTATTTATTTGTACGCGCTTATCTCAGAAACTAATCCAATTTGAGGATGATTTTTGCATTAGGTAGCCCGTTCATTGAGGGAAGGCAATTAAAACCAAAGGACACAGCTAGTGAGGCATATCTTCGACTGACTAAGACTAAAAACAGCTCAAGGTTTCAACAGCACAGATCTGACTGATTCCTCTAATAAATGATAACCACTTAGTTACTGGGGTTAGCTGGTGGGTAATTAACATTGAAATTACTATAGCTGCCTAACTACATAGGTATAGATTTAAAAACACTCTGATAGTAGTTACTAGATCTCCTGCATCATATGAATTGTTTATACCACTGATCAACCTAACTAAACGGAAAAAATATACTAATTTATATACATTTCAACACTCCGAGCTACTTACGGAGGAGGCAGAGAAAAGAGTGCCAGTTCTCTCTAGTCTTACAGACCTCTTTTGGTTCATTACCATTCATCAGACTCTACATACCAGCTCGTATGTACATACCAGTACATACTTTTAACGTTCCCGTCTGTAAGTGAGCGATCGATTCGATCAAGGTAGTTGGGAAGTGTTCTCTCTTTGCCCATTCTTTCCATTTAGAAACGAAAAATAATACACAATAAACAAATATGGTAAGGTAACCGAAAAAGAGCTGAATTGGAGTAGAATTAAATCTATTTAGACAGCACTTCTGGGTAATTGTTAATAGTGAAATTGTAACAAATAATAAAAAGCCAAAAGCTAGCATAATACTTTCAAAATGTTTATTTAGAGTACTCATCTTAACCGAGCCGATTAATCTTAACTCTTTGAAAGTCTTCCCCCAAGGACCCCAATCAAATCCAATCCCGCATCGCACGCGGCCGGCATTCAAATCTAATTCCGGTCTCTAATCAAGTCATCTTGATTTGATTTCAAATGGATATAAAATTAATTTTCAAAATGTGCAATACAAATTCCTCTATACTAGTGTCATTCAAACGTTTTCTATATACATCATTCCATAAAAACTCAATCCAGATAAAAATCCGTAAAAATCCATACTTTTATCGTGAAAAAATTGTCGTTTAAGCATCTGTCATAACTAGATACATTTTTGTATAAGGATTCTTGCTCCTGTCATACGAGCATGACACTTCTACCTGCGAAATATATTCTGTATCCTCAACCGATAAGATTCACTTTTGCTTTAATCCTCTGACATGAACGTAATTGGTTTTAAGAAAATAATATAGTATAGGCTTCGGATGTTGTTAAAAAGAAATCTTTCGTTCTTTATAATCATTAACGAGAAAGCAATGCCCCTAATCAAATATGCCTTGCAAGTGAACTCCGAACAAAAGATGGATTACCGGCCTTTGGTAGTTATGAAAGTTTAATAAATTTCAGACCTGCGCCGTCCAATTAATGTACCTTGGGAAGTTTATTATACACAGACAAGGCTGCCCAAAATTTGAACACCTCATTTTAGACTATAATCAATAATAGATGAAGAGGCAGACGAAGACCACGTTCCAACTACATAAACTGTGTACTCCTTTAGTAATTGTGATGGTATAGCTTGCTTTAGCGGTATAAAATACAGGATCAAATCGACCACTAGAATTGGATCATAATTTACATACATTTACGTACATATACACATATTTCGTTTTACTATACAAAGTCGCTGGTTTCGAGTTCTCTTGAGATGTCCATCCTTGAGTGGCCGATCAATTTGTTCAAGAAATATAAATTCTTGATGTACATAATATATAAATGAGGGCCGTAGTGGCCGAGCGGTTCAAGTGGTTGCCTGCAACACAAAGATGGTATGTTCGAATTTGGACTGTGCCAGTGAGTTTTTCTGAATTTAAGTACAGTGATTAATGACACCACGAGCTTAAGGAGGTGAAGGAAAACATCGAGAGGAAACCTGTGAAACGTTTGGGGAGATTTTCAAAGGCGTAGTGTATAGTCGTGCTTGAGTAACGGCGATGGACTCGCTATTTTCTGGCGGTAATTCTGGTGGAAAGTGGGTGTGTACTACCAATACACATCTGCCTACCCCTTCGGGGGTCCCCTCAAGGGGATAATTCATAAATGATGCTTTTATTTTTAAATTAAATTCAAATATCATTACGTACAACTACAGTGTTTGTCACAAACAAAGATTACAATGTATACTGTAACAGTCACAAACTGATTTATTCACCCAATAATAACAGCACTATGCAAGAGCAGTGCCGCCTCCCTTTCACTACGGACGTACTTACCGCTGTTTTAGGTCGACAAGAGATACTTACCCAACGTTGAATTTGTTAGTTGTGGTGTACATGTTGCGTAATTATGATATTGGACCTCTGATACTCTGGCCTCTAACCATAAAATTGTACCTTCCTTCTGGGTCCTTTTATCATGACACTACTGCATTCATAATTTGAGAAGGGTGAGAGAACAAGAGATTAGATTAGATTAGGTTTGGCACCCATGAACAATGTTATAATGAAGGTTATTTCGTTTTTTTTTACATATTTGTAATCTAGAGACTTCTTTTTAAGCCATTGATGTATGTGTTATGAGATCCCGTTTTCTATAACCATGTTACACTGCTTATGTAACAACTAGTAAGTGTATGTGTTTGTTAGTGTGTGTGTGTGTATGTGAGAGAGTGTGTGCTTATATGTGTATGTATGTGTGATTATTTGTCACTGTTGTCAGTGGTGTTGATAGCGTACACAGACAGCGGTTATCATCGCTCACTATCAGGCCGGCTGCACTCTTTTTTGACACATTGATTTGGACAAGCGAAAGAACACTGTAAGTCTAGAGAGCACTGGCGCTCTCTCTGCCTGTCCAATTAGGGACTCGGCGTGATGAAATTCATTTTAGTAGTTTAGGAATAAAGAAAATATCGAATTACATGTCCAAACAGTCCACTTTATTTACAACAACAACAATTAACAGTATTTACAAAAGTCAATTCAATAACTAACTACTATACCTATATGTAGATAAAACATTTGACCCAAATAGGTATCCCGCGGCAAACTAACATTGTGAACGAGACTAAAACTCAAACGGGGACTGTACACTTGTTTCTCTTCGTAAATATTGCATAGACTGTTTGCAAGGCATCCATGCGAGACAACAAATATTTACTGCATCTACGTTTGTGTTGTTCGTACCTACATCTTGCTTAATTCAAACACTTCGTATAAATTCGTTTATTGGGCTGAGGCGACTTGTACCTTATATACTTTATTTTGCTTGAAAATTTAGATATAACAAGCAAATGCAATTTTCTCCCCTCATAGTGACACCTGCGCGGCCTAAAAGCTAGGCTTCAAGAATTTGACAGACAAGAGATAAACGTTGTAGCACCCCAAATAAACAGACCAACGTGACAGATTGTAAACCAGTCAAGCCCAGCTCCCTAGCTCGCAAATGTAACACCCGCCGCCAATGTCCATATGTGTGTTTACTTAGCATCTAAGTTCCTGGCTGGAGGCCTTTAGTTCTCTCCGTGGCTTGGTTAAGTAGCTAGTTCCTGGAATCCACGATACAAGGGGAAAAAAAGACAGACACCATAGTATCCAAGTTTATGTAAATTTATACGTAAATTGAGCAGATACTGTCGCCGTCGTTCAGGCGTGTCCGTGTATCTTAGGATTTCTTCTCTAAGTAGGTATGTAGTACACATTTATTAAACATAATCACAATTTTATCGACTAATAATAATATCTCATGGAGCATACGTTAGCACTGCAACAACAATGTTTCCCCTAATTTCTTTCCTACTTCCTATTAATATTAATGTTAGTTAATACAATTTAATTGAATTGAGTTTGTCATCTAGTCTTAAAAGTAATTCCCCGTGCATGTTCGGCGCCTACCATCAATATTATTATTCACAGTGCGACCTAAACGCGTCATCGATAACAATACAAGGATTCCCGTAGTACAACAATAAGCAAATTTAGTTCTTATAAAAACTAGTTGAATGACCCTGCTCTGTGATTCAGGTCTCCTTTGAATAGGTGCCCTCATATAATTTTTGTTAATCTAGCTCGCCTGAATGTACGCGGTTACCATAACCTATAGACGCTTACATGTACCCTTGGAGCTAGGTCGTTTGCGGGTCATTTTTTAAAGGAATAATTCGCTGGCATGTCAACTTGGTTTGCGGTTCATTTTTTAAAAGGAGTAATAGCTTTGTTAATACCTGGTGTTACGAAGTATGCAGTAGTTTAGATAACCTTATTGTAAGAAGAGGCGCCAGTTACACTGCCCGAGAGCAATTGAGCGTTTGAGTAAAAACTTCTTTGATTTCGAGATATGCCAGTCGGTCTCCTCGATTTTTTTTAACGTAACTATTTTAGTGTCATCTAGCATGTAATATAATATTAAAGTTTGGTAGCCGTCAGGCTTAGAGGTCAGAGCTCGTGGCTGCGATTGCTGCGAGCCATCAGGTCGGAGGTTTGATTCCGGCTTATGGCTCATAATTTATAGAGTGATGAATACAAGTGGTTGTACCCTAGTCTTTGATGTCCTATATACTTATTTGTGTTTATATCTAATGATATAGGTAGCTAGCGAGATGATATGTATGTATGTATGTATGTATAGGTAGTTACGTCCCCAAAGTAGGTACATGGTTTGCTTAGTTTTGAACTAGGTCAATTTAAGTAAAATGTATTTATTGTACGCGGCAAGAAAATGCCAAAAATTATTAACATATAATGAAAATAACTTGCTTCTCAGCGATATGAAATTTTGCGGTACAACACATATTCAAACATTGAAAACTTTAGCTACTTCAATCTCCGATCCGCCAGCAGTAAATCTTCTTAGCTTTTGAAGGAACCCAATTACAACTTTATTAACTTTGAAGTTAACTAAGCATCTCGTCTACTAACATGTCTTTACTCCAGAGTTTACCCCTTGACCCAGTTTCGACAAGCCACGCTACATTGTTATACAATCACGAACGACAAACAAAAGGTTCTGTTATTACCTACATTTATAATAGGTATCATGGAGATAGCGTTAGGCCATACATGGTACATGCCAGAAAAAACACATTTTCGAAAAATCGTACTTATATTATTATTACTCAAATAAACATGAGCAATAGATAAAATTACATTTTTTAGGCCAAGTAATTTAGTTTTTTACTATAGTCCGTACGCGTCATACTTTGTAAAATATAACATTTTAATAAACGATAATAAAATAATAAACAGTATATGACCTCGTATATATCTATATAATCACTGAATCACTGAATGTAGATATCATGACTGACATAATAGTACAATAGAACTTAAACTATGTGTAAGTAACGTACATATCTATAAAAGGACAATCTTCTAAAATGTACGATGAATAATACTGAAATTCAATCGAATATGTCAACTGCACAAAGT
>JACCPG010009536.1:0-23196 GCA_016069955.1 Drepana arcuata | reverse complement strand
TACAGTACAAGATTGGCTTAATTTGGTCAGTTAATGTAGAATTGTCCCAAGTTATTATTATACTTCTATATCTTCCCGTTGCAGGGGTTTATTGTACCCACTCACAATTTTTTTTGCTGGAAGTATGTTTTAGATATCATCGTGACATGACGAGTCCATCGCCGGTTCTCAAGCACGACTTTACATGTGTTTCAATTTCGTTTCAAGTTCAGAAAAACGCATTGGTATAGTCGGGATTCAAACTTGCACTCTTCTTCCACGGCTCTTTAAATTACGTATTAATTACACTTATTATTGACTCAAAACATGTCCACTTTGGTGTAGACCTGTGTAGACTGTTCCTTATCTATGACGGGGTTGTGACATTAACAGCTGTCATAATACCGTCATATAAGGTAGGCTCTAAATTGGCCATAATCAGACGATGCTGTTTTTACGCCATTCGTATCATGAGTTCGTAAGATAATTAGAAATGGGAAAATCAAAAGACATATTGTTAAAATAATATTTATTCGCATATAATATTTACAAAAAACCGTTGTAACTAACTACTTACAGATACAATATTTGTCCCAAATCGGTATCCCGAGGCAACGTGCCAAGAAGACTAGCAGCATTGCCACCCTGGATAGCAATTCTGATTTTCTAATTGTCTGTTAATAATCATTTTAATTGTAATATATGTGAGAAATAAATGAAGAGATTCGCAAATCAACTGGCGTGAATGAGGGCGTGATGGTAAAGCTAAAGAAAGGCATGTTACGTTGGTATGGTATGGACATATAGAAAGGATGAGTAAAGAAAGATTGACGAAACAGATATACCTACAAAGCAAAAGTGTGTGCAAGAAGAGGCAGAGGAAGGCCACGTTCCAACTACCTAAATCAAATCGGTCGGACGCTCAAGGACGGGAACGGCAAGAGTACTCGAAACCGACGAGCATGTATGAAGAGACTGATGAATGTGGACGAAGCGAAAGAGGTAAGTTAGTAAGTCTAGAGAGAACTGGCGCTCTATACTGTGCCTTCCCCGTAACGGATTCGGCGTGATGATTGTACGTATGAGAAATAAATATTAATCATTTTAGATGCTGAATCCGCAGTGCCTCACCAGTGCCCAATAAAGCGATGGTCATTACTGACATGATAAGGACGTTGGCACACCTATGCTAAGTGTCACGGCACGACGTCTGCGTTTCATAACGTTTCAATCATTCGCTCTTTTGTTTGCCGGCTCACTCCGACCACAGTGTACTTACAGCTTATATTAATACTGTGCTCCGATGGTGGACTCAAATCGATACTTAGTCCTTTGAGTGGGCCAGGAAAAGAAGATACAATGACCACCAGTTTCATATTGAATAAACATCAAAATATTTTATTTAGAGAGAACTGGCGCTCTATACTCTCTGTCTACCCCGCTAGGGACTTGGCGTGATGATATGTATGTATATTTTATTCAACGTATGGGACACAGGGAACACTTATTAAATGTCACATATTTAATATAAACTAAAGTTACCACCGTTTCCAAGAAAAAATAATATAACTAGCTGTCCCGCCCAGCTTCGCCCGGGGGAAAAATTAAACTTCCTAAAACACGATCGCAGCGCCACCTATCGGGTCCAATTGTGATGCAAGCTATCCTATCTTTCAAGTTGGTTCAAACTGCACACGGTGTGCAAATTTATTAAAATCGGTTAAGTAGTTTAGGAGTCCGTCGCGGACAAACAACGTGACACGTAATTTATATATATTAAGACAATATAAAGGGTAGGCCGAGGTGTTTAGGTAGTAACCCCATCTACTTTCCGTCGGGGATATATTTTACGTGCAAGACAGATGGTGAGTCCATCGCCGTTACTCAAAACGTTCACTGTAAGTACTTAAGTTCGGAAGAACTCATCTCTTATCTCACAAACGACGAAAATCCAAGTTATGTAGATTAAAAGAAAACTTTCACGTCGCCATTATCAAAGCATAATCTTTTTCCTTCACATTTAGAACACCGGAAGTTACAGGCGGACACTTTTTGAATGTTGCTCGTAATTTTTTTTAAATGACACAAGCCAATAATAGCGCAGCTGGGGAGCATAGACAAGTAGAGTCAACGTGGTATAGGAAAAAATTTGTATGACAACAAATTGAACTGAAGGGAAGCTGATGGCTAGACTGTTGCAAATTGATTTTTGAGTGTTCCGTCGCCACCCAGCATGGGAACATTCATGAGTCAAGTGCCGCAGTTCGATCAATAGCAAAAAAAAATCTGACTCACTTGAATTGATAATGCGTTTTTAACAATGATAAGTTATTGGCTAAAAGATAGATTTTTATTTACAATAACAACAATTAATAATATTTACAAAGAACAGTTGAAACTAACTACTTACAGATAAAATATTTGTCCCAAATCGGTATCCCGAGGCAACGTGCCAAGAAGACTAGCAGCATTGCCACGCTGGATAGCAATGCTGATTCTCTGAGCTTAAAGATTATATATTTTTCAATCAGATGTCATCCGCGTTGTAGATATTTAAGTGCTAGCGGCGAGTCTGCCTTCTTAGGGTTGTGGTTTTAAGCTTGAAATATAGTGTTTACTCTAATGATTTAGCAAAATTACTGAAAGAACAGAATATCGAAGTTATATAATAATAATAATATATCCTCACGCCTTCCCACAAGGGTCCCCGAAGGGGTAGGCAGAGGTGTATAGGTAATACCCACACACCCACTTTCCGCCAGAGGTATATTAGGTGCCAACGTGACAGATGGCGAGTTCATCGCCGTTACTCAAGTTCAATATCGAAGTTCTTACTGTATATTATGTAAGGATCGTAGCAAGTGAAAAGAAGTGGTCTCTGCCTACCCCTAGGGGAAAGAGGCTTGATTATATGTATGTATGTATGTATTAGTATATAGGCAGACGTAGACGGACTAAGGGTGTAACACCCTTAGTCCGTCTAACTGAGAACATATACTATGTGTAATTTTTTTTTATACCACTTATACCACTTGGGTGGCAAACAAGCATGCGGTCCGCCTGATGGTAAGCGGTTACCGCCGCCTATGGACGCTTGCAACACCAAGGGTATTATCGTAATTATTGAATATATTCTCAGTCGTATCATGCAGGCATTACACAGCGTTTTCCTTCACTGTTCAAGTTGAAAGCTCGTAACGGCGAAAATGGTTGTTTTTAAGTTCGGTAAAACTTTTTCTAACTATTCAAACTAAGGTTTCTAATCTTAATTAATTATCAATAAAAAAACGAACTAATACTTACTTACCATAACTACGTATAATAGTAACAGCTTACTTTAAATACACTGAGTATTTGAGACCGAATGAAGAACGAAATTTAACAAACCGGAAATAGAAATAAACATCTTAATCACACCGCCATTAGGAGCATAGACAATGCTTGAAAGCGTTCTATATACTTTTTTTAAGTGACTAAAAACGGCCACTGTCAATAACGAGAGTATGGCGCGCTCTTTTAAATTTAGAACCACTTCTACGGCTAATCAGATTTGTAAAGTCGGCGGTTTTGGTGGTAGCGCGTTGTTTTTTTTTTTTAAACAAATTGAGCGGCGATCGACAGAGACTCTTTCTTTGTTATTTTAATAAACAGCGCGTACACTGCCTGGGAAAATATTTAATTAGACAATAGCTTATTTGTGTTTGTCTTGTGTTAATGTATACCTTTTGAAACTTTGGGCGCGTACAATTAGCACCTCAGGGCTACCGGTTCCTGATGCGTTCGGATATTTTTCACCGTTTTACGACAAGTCAATTTGGTTAAATTTAACTGAATAATTAGGTTTTGTAGCGGATCGAGTGGGGTTTTTAGATGTCGGCTCCCTTTTACTCATTTTACAAGTAGCTAATGTCTAGACATGAGTGTAATTAAGATACGGACTCGTACTGAACCCAATAAGATTGGTTTTGAGTGTAGGTACTCTTGCAACCCTTTAAGCGAAAGAGCTTTTTCTTTAAAGATAAGTAATAATCGGTCCTTTAAGCTAAAGACACTGTGAAGTCGGTTCTATATTTAAACTCGGTGAGAACACTGGCAGCTTACACGTTATTATCTAAAGCGATATTTTATATTCGTTGTACTGACATTCGAAATTTGAATTCATATTTCTTTTCTCTTTGTCCGCAGAGTCATTAAGCCCGCAGTCAGAGCAGATGACCAACTCCAGTTCAGCACCAGATCCTAATATCAGGTAGATAGAGTTGAAGTTTCATTAATAAAAAAAAGGAAACCAGAAAGATCTTAAGAGGTGGAGGAAAAAAGGCCCAGATTTATAGCTATAAATGCTCTAAACATTCTACGGTAAAGATGCAAAAGCCCGTCGCCCCGGACATCTAATGGGTTTTGTCTATGACAAACATTTTTGAATAGCAGTCGTATGAAGCAATTTTCTTTCATACATAATATGTATGTATGTATCACGCCTGGGGCCATTGGGGCAGAAAGTAGAGATTACTTTTTTAATCACAAGTCACCACTGCCCTTTTTAAATTTTTACAATAAAAAAAATGGCAGTGGTGACTTTTACACTTTCAGTCGTGATAACTTGTCTTTGATAAAGACAAAAGAATAATGGTCGTATACGTAGAGTTATTTTCTAACAAACATCATATGTACGTATCACGCGGAGTCACGGGGTAGGCAAAGACAGTTGAGCGCACATTTTCTTTAATCATAAATCACGTCAATCGTAACATCTTGCAATATTTCTCAGATATCATCACGCCGAGTCCCTCATGGGCAAGGCAGAGAGCGTAAACCACCAGTTCTCTCTAGACTTACATACCACATACCTCTTGCGCTTCATCCACGTTCACTTCTCTTGTAATACTATCCATGAAAAAAACTTAAGTGATTTCCTGTAGATATGAAAAATTTACAATATCTTATTGTCTAGGAGGTACCGTACGGCATTCACACGAGAGCAGCTAGCAAGACTTGAGAAAGAGTTCATGAAAGAGAACTACGTGTCCCGACCGAGGAGGTGCGAGCTGGCTGCGCAGCTTCAGTTGCCGGAGTCGACCATCAAGGTAATACTTCTTTGAAACACACCTTGTTTATTTACATAGTATAAAATGAAGTCACTTCCGCTGTCTGTTCGCTTAGATCTTTTTAAACTATTTCATTATTAATGCAGTTTTTAGCAATAGATAGAGATTTAAGAGGAAGGTTTATGTGTATAATAATACATTTTTGTGCATTTAAATCGCAAACACTGGCTAAACCTTACGATATAGATCAAATGAATGTACTACGGAATTGAATTACTTGACAGATGGATAAAAAGTCCGCGGTGATATATATCTATCACTAATGGATAACCTACAGTAACCAGTTTTATCTTTTACATATTATTACTATCTCGATTGCACCTGGGCGTTCATATATTTAAATCAAGACATTGATAATATCAAAATACTTACAAATATCGAAACGGAAATGAGGAAACTGTCAAAACAAGCAATTAAATATAGGAAGCGGAAACGACAAAACCTTGCTTAGAGGTAGGTACTTGACATTCTCGATGGTACAATAAATGCGTGAATATGACAACGATAGAAATAAATTCCACCGAACACTCAAGTGAACATGTATGAAGAGACTGACGTATGTAGATGTAGCAAAGATGTCTGTGAAGGACTCGGCACAAAGATATTAATTAAAAAAAGGTCGGCAGCGTGCGAGCTGGTGTTGCAAGCGTCCATGGGCTGAGGTAACCGCTTAACATAAGGCTGCCCGCAAAGTAATAAAAAAATGTATGTAGGTCATTAATGCGTGACGTCTCGCATTGCAATAGCCTTAAGTGACTGTTGGCGTGGAAATATGGAGTCTCTTTTGAGTGAAATTTATGTCATGTTTCATCATAGGAATGTTTACCGAAGTTGATATGGAAGCAATATTGAGACACATTTTCTCATTCGGCTCACTTAACACGCATTAAAAGAGGGTTGTGTTAAAAAAGAACCACCCACAAGTCACCTATATTCATATCAGTATATTTCTCAAGTCCACCCACGTTGTGTCCTCAATAAAATCGACCTCTTTGTGCAATTATAATGGTCCAGCGAAGATATTTTCGTAACATCACGACGACAAATTGACAGTAAGTGAAGTGTTATTGACAACTAACAGAACCCATGACTAATGTGTGGCGAAAAGGCGGCGTTTCAAAATAGCTCCGGCCGAAGGAAATTAACTTTCGAATTTCAGGCACCATAGACAAGTCGAGGTGCCAACCTGATAAGCTAAATGTTAAAAATGTACATTATAAAGGTGCAAATTGTAAAGAGAAACTACTTCCTTATATATTGATTCGTGTAACAGTTAGATCAATGCCGATGAGTTGTTAAGTAACGTTTGATGACGCCGCACATGTATGATGTGTCAATTAGATCCACAATAATTTCCATGCTTGTGTTTTTGGCCGTTCGCTAATTCGCCGAAATCACGCTTTAAAAGCGTGAACCGTCTTAAAGTAAAACATTTAAATAACTGCTCACATTCCTCCCAATAAATATAGCAATATATTCATTTGACGTTCAAAGTGCCTTTTCAATGATTGCGTACATAAAATAAAGTATTTTTGTAACACGGAATAAATAACTTCATTTAAAATAACTACGATGAATAGAATGTCATGCCAATTTAAATTTTTAAATTCCCGCGTCTCTCGGCGGCCAGTCATAATCTCAATTATCACTTCTAATAAAAAGCGCTGGCTGAGAATAAAAAGACACATGATTTTATTGCTTTATTCGTATTTTACATACACGCTAATTTGTCGATGTGTATTAATAAAAGAAACCGACCGAATTATTCAGTAGCTGTTGAACGCTAATGAACACTAATGTCGAAAGAACGGTCCGCTCTCAACGCTGTAAAGCGGCCATCATTAGTGAGTGAGTGAATGAAAATACTTCATCGGTTGTCTGTGGTCGCGAGCATCTGTTTTATGGCGCGATTATACCAATTAAAAACTATTAAATTAAACGCGGCTTCCATTTGATGCGTTGTAAAGTTTTTTTTTTCGTATGTTTGTTTATTGTGATGAATCTTTATTGCACGTCGTAAATGAGCGGTAACAAATCAATAAAATATGTCCAAAATCAAAGGTTTCTCTCGCGGCCTTTTATTGATTCTAATGTTAATTAAACTTGTTCTGCCACCAAAATCCTTCCGCTAATGAAGTTGAGATATCAAAAACATTTTCCTAATAATTATATATTAATACAAATCCAACAATAATTTAATGGCGCTCAGTATTAAGCGCGTCATACCCATAACTATATAGATAATTATAATAAAAACTTAAATAATTAATATTTGTACTTCTTTCGATGCAGAATGTATATGCAGTTGACCTGATGGGAAACGGTTACCGTAGCCTATTTACGCTCACGATACCGCGTTGCCAGTCTGTGTTCGGAGAGTTACAGTGTGTTGGCAGCATAAGGTTTGATCCCTCTGCTTCCAACACAATGTAACAATCCTCCCCCCTCCCCAAGGAGCTCATTACTGGAAACCTTATTCACCTCGTAGGAACACAACACAATAAATTGTGTTATTTGGCTACGGCCTTCTATAAGGTGGAGGTCCTGCCCCAGTCGGGCAGCTCCGAATTTGAATGGGAAACCCGTTATGCCCTACCTCTCTTAAAATGTTGTTGTGGTAGTTTTCTAATGGTACCTTCCCATTGTTTTCTTTTAATAATTTTTGAATCAAAATAAAGGAAAACAAAAGCAAAAAACCATAAAACTTAACGATACAAGTTAAAAACCTAAGTCGAAATGTTGATTAAGCGTATTACATAAATTATTATCTATACAAATAAATAAAATTGCTGTGTCTGTTTGTAATATATAATAACCGCTTTTTACTAAATGCATACGGATGTTTACACGGAACTTATAGCAAAATCAGTTTTTTTTAATTTATTGTCATTCTGTCCGTTCGTTCCGGCTAATCTCTGAATCGGCTGGACAGATTTTGACGGGACTTTCACTGGCAGATAGCTGATGTAATAAGGAGTAACTAAGGCTACTTTCATTGTTAGAAATTGAACTTTTTTTTTTATATTGTCTCTCGTAGCGTGAGTTCCGGGAACTTTTGCTACTTAACCGGGCAAAGGCGAGACCTAGGCCTCCAGCCAGGCACTTTAGTGCTAAGCAACACAGCTAAGGGCACCCCCTGTGTGGTACAATAACTCTTAAGTTAAATTCCACGCGGACGAAGTCGCTAGTAACTAAATAAGTTTGGTATCTACCATACCTTAACTCACACGCACTAAAAGCTTTATTTACTGTATGGACTTTACTTTACTTAATGGAAGTTTTCTCTCCATTATTTACTTTAAACTTCCAAGAAGCATGCACTTATCGTTCAGTTTGTTTGCTTAAAAAAGTAATAATCTTGTCTCTGGTGCGCGAATGTGAAAATCCGTCATTTTCCAAATGACAGGCGGCTTTTGACAGGTCGATTCCCGCCAATTAACACGTCGTTCGCATCGCTCGAACAAAGAGCCGTCTCAACTTCTCCCGGTGCGGTTTAGACCTTTGTTTGCATACAATGTTGGCCATCCTGTCAGGCATTATGCACACTTAATGATTTTAGATGGCTCGGAACGTGTTCTTACGATTGTTATGTGTTATTTTCGAAAATGTGCAATTAATTAGCAATAGTATGCGAACACTGAGGCCTGAAATTTCAGTTTTTATTCCGGTTTTTTGGACTCTCAACCTTTCAAACATCATAATGTACGGTTATTAGAGTTTATTGCCATTCTTTAGTGTTGTAAAGATGATCGATTTTTTTTTGGCGCAAAAGCCTCGTTATCGAAACTATTATTTCTGAATGAAGTATTGAAGTTTTTGATTTAAAATAAAGATGGTTTGTGTTTTCGTTTGTATTTATCAAGTAGAAGAATAGTTCCAATTCTCGCGAAATTTAGGTAGTATCTCGAAAATAGGTTTGTAATAAAAACCGTGTACTTAGTTACGATTTTTCTATTATTTTGTTCTTCCAAAATTACGATTAAAATGTAGGTACCTTATCCAAGATCCAATCATCATTCATTCATTCATCAAAAAATTAAAATACTTCTATCTGTCTGTTGTGTTGTCACGTGCAACTACTAAGCCAATGAGGTATTATTGTACAAAAGATGGTGTATTAGCTAACTGATGTCTAAAAAATATACAAAATAATAATTTTATTTTTTCTTTGTCCCAAAAGGTATGGTTCCAAAACCGTCGCATGAAGGACAAGCGGCAACGCATAGCCGTCGCCTGGCCCTACGCAGCAGTCTACAGCGACCCAGCGTTCGCGGCTTCCATCTTGCAAGCTGCCGCGTCCTCCGTAGGCCTACCCTACCCTTACCCCTCCCCAGCCCTCATCCCCCCCTTCCACAACCCCCAATTACTACCAGCAGGGTATCCGTACCCCTACCCGTACCCACGGTACCCATACATTCCACCTACCCCACCTTCACCTGTCAACGCAGAAGCCACACTGCGACCGGCATATTCGAATTTCAATTTGAATGTTGACAAATAATACTTTGCATAATAGTTGGATTGTGTATCTAGGTTCTTAGTTGTACATCAATGTAAATATTTTTTAAGCTAATTTATTAATGCTGGTCATGTTTGTAAAAAGAACGATTAAAAAAATGTTCAGTGCTCATTCCATTTTTGAACGTAAGTAGTTAATTTTTGTAAATAGATAATAATAGGTTTACGTACTAAAATATTTTAATCGCGCAACTTCAGTCTGTCGGATAAACAAAATGGCGTACAAAATTAATTTGAATGATTCTAATAAATTGATAACTCATAAATTTGTTTAAGTACTCCTGAGCAATCTGTAAAAATGTTTCATAATTTAATTATTAATCTTATAGTGTAAGTTCTCTTTAGTTGTAAAACCAAAGCATCATTGAAATGATAATTAGTGCAATAAAAGTGTATGTATTTTGTAACTCGCATGTTTTACTTTTCGAACGTACAAATCAGCACAAAAGCTCATATTTTCTTATGATTCTAACTTTAAACTTAGTTTTCGAACGTACCTACAAATCCTACAATCAATATTTCAGTTTTAGAACACTTAATATAGGTATGACACTACAGTTCATATTCCGAATGTAATGTGACAACATACAAAATTATGTCATTCATAGCCCGCTATTAAGTTTAGCTATCAATGCTGCCAACCGTACGATAATTAAAGTACTTAAATCGACGATAGTGACACGTAGCTACGATAAACGGTACATTATTGTCGTACGTAATTAAATAAATAAAAAAAAACTTAATGTCACGTGGTTTTTACATATTGTCACTATCAATCGGTGATAGGAAAATTTTGAAGAATATCGATCTATTTATGGGAATTTAGGTTAGTATCAATGTTGCCAACCGTACAATAACTATCGTACCTAAAATACATGCGGTAATTAGCGGCAGTACGGTACACTACAGTACAATTGAACGTACTTTAATTTTAAAAGAATCGTAATGTTATATTGTTTTTCAATATGGTCACTATCCTGATAGATACGACAATTTTTAAAGAATATCGATATATTTATGATAATTATACGGCTCAGTACCTACGATAGCTAGACTAAGTTGTGAGCACTGGTTAGTACTTTCGTTCTAAAACAAAGTATAAATATTGAGTTAGTGTAGACAGATGAAGACACCTTAAATAGTTAAAAGTAAGGACTAATTTATTTAGTCTTTCGTAAAATGACGTGTATTTTTTAAGACATATTGTTTTAACCTAAAAATCGTTAGCAAGTTTTTAGTCGCCCAGTGTTTCGAGCGTAAAGTTAATAATCCCTAGTTGAGTATTAATAGTAAATAAGTTAAATTGTATGAAGTATTGTAAAAAGCTATATTTAGTACTTGTAAGGAAAGAATAAAACAAAGTTATTATATAAATTTATTCTGGTATTTTATTTCTCAACATAAATATATAACAGTAGTTGTCCCGCCCAGCTTCGTTTGGGTGAAAAAATAAATTTCCTGTAACACGTTCGCAGCGCCACCTATCGGGTCCAATTGTGAATATAAACCACTCGAATTTACCAGAAGACGCACAGAAAATTTCATTGAAATCGGTCCAGCCGTTTGGATGCAGTTTAGTGACTGACATACACACGCAGAGAAGAAATACAATATAAAATATAAAGATTTAGCTCTGTCCTGTGGTTTCACTCGCGTACAATTTTGTTTCATTCTTCAACAAACAAACAAAACGTATTCTTTCCTATAACATAGCTATATGTTATATTGCTATTGAAAGCTTTATTGAATACAGCTTTATGGAAAGACATAGCTTTCCAATGGTGAAAGAATTTTCAAAATTGGTTGAGTAGTTTTTGAATTAATACGTTACAAACAAACAAACAATTAAATTTTTCCTCTTAATAATTTTTAGCGGTTCGTCCCAGCTTCGCACGGGTGGACATAGGCTTTAAATTTTTTTTTTTATAATAAAATCTTATGTCACTCAGGGTGAATGTAGCTTTCCAATGGTGAAAGAATTTTGAAAAAGATTTGTGTATGTGTGTTTGTTTGTAATGAATAAACACAGAAACTCCTCGACCGATCTGAAAAATTCTATCACCATAAACGTGACAGATGGCGAGTCCATCGCCGTTACTCAAGCACGACTATACATACGCCTTTGAATTGCTTCTCAGACGTATGCAGGTTTCCTCACGATGTTTTACTTCACCGTAAAGCTCGTGGTGTGACTAATCACTGTACTTAAGTTCAGAAAAACTCATTGGTACAGTCGGGATTCGAACTAGTAATTTTTGTGATGCAGGCAACTCAAACTCTCAGCTACCACTGTTGAGTCCTGTCTTTTAAATAACGTATTGTCGGATCGAATCCATCTTAGCGTGGCTTTAAGCCTTCATTAAGCTTTATTGGACAAAGTAGTTGATAATGTCGCTTGGGTTGTAGTTTGGAGACATTATTAGGAAAACTTCCCAGATCAGATACATATATATTATACTCTCTCTAGACTTACATATCTCATTCGCTTCGTCCACATTCATCATCTTCATACATGCTCGTCGGTTTCGAGTACTCTTGACGTTCCCATCCTTGAGTGACCGATCGATGTGATCTAGGTAGTTGGAACGTGGTCTTCCTCTGCCTCTTTCACACACTTTCCCATTATATATCTGTTGCGTCAGAGTAAACTCATCATATTGTGTTCAATCAATCAATCATCAGCCCATTCTAGTCCACTGCTGGACATAGGCCTCCCCTAATGAGCGCCATAGCGCCCTGTCTTCAGCCTGCCGCATCTGCCTTGTCCTTCGCAGATCGTCATCCCACCTGGTCGGAGGGCGTCCTACACTACGTTAGCCTAGTTGAGGTCTCCACTGAAGAACACGTTTACCCCAGCGGTTGTCGGTTCTTCGCGAGATATGGCCGGCCCACTGCCACTTCAGCTTGCTAATTCTTTGAGCTATGTCGATAACATTGGTTCTCTGTCGGATGTATTCGTTGCGAATCTTATCCTTCAGAGAGACTCCGAGCATAGCTCTCTCCATAGCTCGCTGAGCGACCTTAAACTGGTGGACCAGCCCTACCGTGAGTGTTCACGTCTCAGCTCCGTAGGTCATGACGGGTTGGTGTTCAATACTTACGACAAAATAAGTAAGAGAAAACATGTCGTTTTATCCCAGAACACATAAAAATAATCTGACACATCAGCAATGTTAGGCTGAATATACTCGCAATGACAATGAATATTCTATCTGTAATTGGATCGACAGATAATATCGCAATAAATGATAAGGGAGGGAATTCTCGCAACCATAGTTTGCTTTAGCTACTTATAGCGTGTCCCGTGACTTTAACGAAGTAACGAAGAGTTTAGAAGCATTCCTTGTTTTTTTTTTATTGTCTCTTGTTGCGTGACTTAAAAGAACGGACGGAAAGAAAGATAACGGACGTCTGGTCTATAGATAGTGCCATCCACTAAGACGCGCCCCACTATTCTCCCCTATAGTTTATAGTGTAAGTGTGCAACCTTCCACTAATGTAAGAGTATTATCGGTACACACTGATTACCTATGAGTGCACACGCACACTACAATTAATAGACTTGGGTCATACTCTCCGCATCCCGCGACACCCTCGACTAGATATTGGAGGGGCGCGTCTTTGTGAAGACACTGACTGTAGTGGTTAGAGCTCCTGACTGCGAAACTTGAGGACGCGGGTTTGATTCCCGCTGAGGGCAGATATTTGTGTGATGACACGAGTATTTGTGCCTTAGTCTCGGACGTCCAATATATTTATGTATATAATAATATCCGCACGCCTTCCCACAAGGGTCCCCGAAGGGGTAGGCAGAGGTGTATAAGTAGTACCCACACACCCACTTTCCGCCTTTTAACTTCTGCATACAGGTTAGGATTTAGGACCTGTCGTATTGAGAACTCATAAACAAGTGAATTACTCATTTTGTCTAAGAAATACATTTAAAAACATTACTTATGAAAAGTTTAAGTAAGTACCAATGAGTTTTTCTGAACGTAAGCACAGTGATGAGTCACACCACGAGCTTTACGGTGAAGGAAAACATCGAGAGGAAACCTGCATACGTCTGAGAAGGAATTAAAAGGCGTTTGTATAGTCGTGCTTGAGTAACGGCGATGGACTCGCCATCTGTCACGTTGGCACCTAAAATATATCTCTGGCGGAAAGAGGGTGTGTAGGTATTACCTATACACCTCTGCTTACACCTTCGGGAACCCATATGGAATGTCGTGAGGATAGTATATATTAGAGTGATACCAAAAAACAAGTATCCGTGTTTGACAAGCGCCAAGGAGTGTTTTCTTTGCAAAAAATATTTCCAAATAAAACCTAATCCGCGCTCAATAATGGCAACTCAGCTTCGGCTAATGAAAAATAAACTTCATGAATATAATACTGGATGAGGGAGCTCTATTATTTAGCGCGTGATGGAGATACGACGTGAAAAATTGCCGATCAACAGACGCCCGCCATTATAATAGGGCGAATTTAATAGAGTTCGCGCCGGAATAGAGGTGGTTTCTTCGGTCAACGGCTATTTTGATCTTTTTTTTTTTTTGGTGATCTGTAATTAAAACCTATTTTCTATTTCTCTACTACTACCTATACACCTCTGCCTATCCCTTCGGGGACCCTTGGGGGAAGGCGTGAGGATATAATATATATTATTATTTTTATTGAAGAATGTTTCCAAACATCATTCATAAATATTTTTTTAACTTTAATAATATTCAAACCATCGCTTCGTTACGCCCTTTTTTTTTTACCAAAAAGTTGGCTAACAAGCAGGAGGTTAGCTTGGTGGTGAGCGTGTACCGCCAAAGACGGGATAAGGCGCATTTATATTACGTATCGAGAATATAAGCACAAGCTGCCTGTAAAAAATATAAAAAAAATATAAAAATACTGGCAGGTAAGTTTTAAAACAAAACCAAAGCCTTTATTTATTTAAATAAAGAGTAAAAACAAGCTCTTGGTGAAATTAAAACGTCACACCATTTCTTTCTAGCCAGTACGTTATTGTTCAGTCTTAACAATGGACCTCATGTCGTGGGGTCCAAGATTCTATTCCAGTAGCCGTCGATTAGCTTTGGGTCGCAGTTTAGTGTAAATAATCGGGAATAAAGACTTTTGTTGCCATTTCTAAGCGCTTCGGCTTTTGCTTCCCCTTTTGAGCAATTAAAATGTTGACCTTTTAGATTTATTTTGACTTATTGAATCCAAAACTATTTCCATAATATATATTACAGGACTCATGTAGGTATAGGAAGGTGAGCAGGGGTGTATAATTACCATAGTATTCTATCGCGGTTTATCAAGCATGTTTTTTTGTCTATATTTGAATACAAGCCTTTTGGACATGTTTTATTAATGATAATAGGTATAATATATGTTATTACCGGAACGAAAACATTAATCTGCTTTGCAGCTTTTAAAATAGTTTACGTTTTATACAGACTTTTTAATTAAGTTCGGACATTAAAAAAAACAGGAATACTGCCGAATCTAGTATTTTCCTCGTACTATAGAAAAGAAAACTCGCATAATTGTTCTTACATAGCAATTCTATTCGTGCCATAGATACTGTATACTGACAACATCGCTACGAAACGAAAACGTACAGAACGCATGGAATTTCCATCCACTTACAACGTTGTCGAATTACGAACTAATGGCGCTTAAGATCTTTCAAATTATTCAGGTAATATAGAACGCGGCGCGAGCAATTTGTTTTGGCCAATCACAAACCGGGAAGTTTTTATTAACAACCAATGGCGGAAGAGAGATAAGGGCTCATTTTGTTCCCAAGTTTCGTTCAGAAAGTCTAAACATTTTCACATGGGGAACGCTTGGAAAAGTGTATATTGTATTCCCGACCTTATTGCATTGTATAATCAGCCATCATGGCAGCCGTGGGCGATTCATGAACGGTTTTCGATGGAAGAAAAGCTTTGTTCGCTCGGTTTTCCACGCGAGTGTGAAGAGGACGGAGATATATAAATGCGCGCGTTGGAGTAGGACGGACATACGTGGCAGTTACGTCGTTCTCGGTGCGGAAGTCGGTGAAGTAATTTTCCCGCTTTTATTCAGCTTGCAGCCTGGCAGTAACGCTACAATGTAACCGGTTTTGCAGGAGTTTATTTTTTTCGGTTAAAGTTTTATTGCGAGACTAAAATGAAATGGACATATAGCTGTTTGTGGGTACCTACTTTCGTTCAATAATAGAATAATTAATAATATATTTAATATAATATAATAAATCCTCACGCCTTCCCACAAGTGTCCCCGTTAGTTAGTTTAGTTAGTCACACCACGAGCTTTACGGTGAAGGAAAACATCGAGATGAAACTTGCATACGTCTGAGAAGACATTAAAAATGCGTATGTAAGTCGTGCTTGAGTAACGGCGATGGACTTGACATCTGTCATGTTGACAGCTTAATACAAAAGTTGATAAAAGGCTTTAAAACCCACTTTGTTAGTATCTCGCGAAACGTTGTCCGTTACATTCTAATCCCCTGTTTGCGTTTTAATAGGATATCATAAAACAATGTGCGGGAGCGCCGCAGCCGACAATGATAGCTGTTTATCCGCGCGCCGCCATTCCCAAGGTAAACGACCTTCATTTTGGCGCGAAAACAAAATGGCCGACTTAATTTGTTTCCGTCAGACTGATATTCTGGTTTCAAAATAGGTTAGAAGGATTAATTACGAGCGTTTTGGTGAGAAATGTGAATTGATGTCTCAAATACTTTTCAGTAAGGGGTTTATTTCACCGTTTGCTCGCATTTCCAATGCAGTTTGACGAATTTTAAAGATTGTTTTTTTTTTTTATTGTAATCGAAGCGACACACAGTTACGGTCAGAGTCTTTTAATATTATTAATATTTATTTCTAGCCATATATCTCCCACTGCTGGGCAAAGGCCTCCCTTCTATCCATCCACCACCGACCAATTGCTCAGGTGCATGTCCATTTAGATATGAGACTGTACATGCATTTTAATAAATATATGCTGTGTTTATGTAAGTAAGGCTGTATAAAGCAGAAAAGAGTGAAGAAATCCTCACGCCTTCCCACACGGGTCCCCGAAGGGGTAGGCAGAGGTGTATAGGTAATACCCACACACCCACTTTCCGCCAGAGATATATTTTAGGTGCCAACGTGACAGATGGCGAGTCCATGGACGATATATAGTCAAGCGCGACTAAATAAAAATGATAGTTGTTTTATGACAATACGCCAGTTTCTAGTGTAAATACCTAATATTTACTAACAAAAACTAGCAATTATATACGCTGAGCGCCCGATTTGTGGCTTCATAAAAGTATTTACGACTTTAACAACCTAGCGGAAGAAATTGTTACAATTTCACTGGGCCTTACATATTTTTTTACGCCGACCTGAACTTTACAACCTGAGGCATAATGAATTATAAACAATGCCGGCGGCCGAGTTGAAAAAAAAAAAACAAATAACGCGCGAGAAACATTTTGACATTTCGTGTTAAAGCATGCTCGGAATAAGGTTGTGGTATATATCGATAGTACATACACATACATACATATCATCACGCCAAGTCCCTAACGGGGAAGGCAGAGAGTATAGAGCGCCAGTTCTCTCTAGACTTACATACCTCTTTCGCTTCGTCCACATTCATCAGTCTCTTCATACATGCTCGTCGGTTTCGAGTACTCTTAACGTTCCTGTCCTTCAGAGTCCGATCTATTTGATCCAGGTAGTTGGAACGTGGCCTTCCTCTGCCTCTTCTTGCACACACTTTGCTTTGTATATCTGTTTCGTCAATCTTTCTTCACTCATCCTTTCTATGTGTCCAAACCAACGTAACATGCCTTTCTTAATCTTTACAATCACGCCCTCATTCACGCCAGTTGATTTGCGAATCTCTTCATTGCGGATTCGATTTAATATCGTTACGCCGCACATTTTTCGAAGAGATCGCATCTCAACTGCATTCAAGCTATATTCATACTTCCTCTGACATACCCAGGATTCGCTGCCATACAATAAGGTAGGTACCAATATCGCGACTTCTACTGCCCATCAACGCCGACATGGCTCCATTCACCTTATTTCCGGCAGTTATCCTTCTTTCAATATCTTTTTCATACTTTCCATCTCGTGTGAACATGCTTCCAAGATATACAAATTCATTCACTTGCTCTAGAATTTGCCCATTTACCGATATAGCACACTCGGTCACTTGTTCATCTCTTTCGAATACCAGAACCTTAGTCTTGCCAGCGTTTAGGCGCAGCCCCTTCTTCGATCGATAGTTGCTATCGATATTTCAGTCGTTACTTGAAACGTTTCTCAATGCATTATTTGGGATAATTTTATACCACTAAGGTGGTAAACATACTAGCGGCCCGCCTGGTGATAAGCGGTTACCGCTGACTATGGACATTTACAACACCAGGGGTATCACTCGCGCATTGTCGATCCTGTAAGAATCTTTTCAAACCCTTCTTGAAGAACTCCATGCTGTACTCTCCAGGGAAAATCTCAACGGGGAGCTCATTCCACAGCATGAGCGTCCGCGGAAGGAAACTCCTTTAGAACAGCGCAGTGCGAGACCTTTGTGGTTCCAAGGTATAGGGATGAATTCCCCGTCGATGGCGAGAGGTGCGGTGGTAGAACGCGTAGGCACCATGCCGAATAATTCGTCAGATCAATAGAACTACCTGTGCGCCGCGTTTTCACCCGCATGAACTTGTGTTTATCCAGTTAATAATCGCTTTGCCAGATTACTTTAATTCCATTTGGTACCTAGTTTTGGCGTGAAAAGTTTTTCAACATCCTGACATTCATAATATTTGTAAAGTGACTGATGAATGTGCAATACAGCGATAGAGGTTTGTATGTAGCCTAAAAAGAAGTGACACTTGCCTACCCCGTAGAGATTGAGAACGGAAATATAATTCGTTCACTTCAATCCTTAAAGTACATTCTTATTAATCATGTACATACAGAATATCATGTTGTTCACCTGGATGAGCATGTATGAGACTGATGAATGTGGACGAAGCGAAAGGTATGTAAGTCTAGAGAGAACTCGCGCTCTATACTCTCTGCCTGCCCCGTTAGGGACTATTTATTTTCACCTTAATTAAATGTACGTTCTTAATTTGAATATAGAGATTTCATCGATAGAATAAGTTTAAAAGCGCCGCACTATTGTCATTGTTGCGTTCGGAAATCGGTCTGTAATTGTCCAAAGAGTATTTTGTTTTTTTCTGCCAAACGTCTTGTTCCCCGCGGCGATAATGTTGTTTTGTTTTGCTACCAGTAGCAAATGATTAGTTTCGGTCACCATTTTAAAGTGTAAATAATCTCGTCTCTGTTTATCGTTTTGGTGAAAGACTATAAACAATTTAGGAACGCACCCTTGCATTGTGCGCTATATGAAGTAATTGAAAGGATCTATGCCGAGTATTTTTTTCAATGTCTATGACATGTCAATGGTTAAAAGAAGTTTTTTACGCAAGGGTCCCTGAAGGGGTGGGCAGAGGTGTAACAACCCCCTTATGTGCCGAAGAATATCACGCACCTCTTTGAATTTCTTCTCAAATGTATGCAAGGTTTCCTCTCGATGTTTCGTTCACTGTAAAGTATTTTAGCTTTCTCTTGAATCGCTCTGTCTATTGGTGGTCGCATGGAAATCTGTTCAGTATTTTTTTTTATAACAGAATTTGCCTAGTACTGACAGAAAGACTTGGTTCCATTATACGTAGAAAAAGTTGCACGAGAACTCAAAACACATAGCGTACAGGTAGAAACCCTTTCGCGAAATAAAACATACATTACACGCGATCCCTCGGGGGCAATGCAACATTTTCCCGGGAAAAAATAGTGTAGATAGAGGGATGATTGGCCCCGAATATCGGTGATACCCGGTCGCGGGGTATTTACGACCTGCCCGGATTAAAAAGTTACAGGGTTAGGTGCTTCCTCCGGATTATTGCCCGGATAGTTCTACGTCTAGGGATGTGCCTTATTTAGATATTTTTTGAGTGGAGGCTTCTTTAGGCGCTTTGAACACTTTGGGTGAACAAAAATGCCTGAAATAAATGGATTAATAAATAAATAAAAATCATAGAAGTCATAGAGCTATATGTATACTGTGATTTTATGTGCATAGATATACCTCCGTGCGTCATTAGTATACCTATATATATTTAATATCCATATTAGAACGGCCAGAAGCCACTTATACTAATAGGTACTCGTAAACACATTCATTCTGTCTTCTCACAGAACTCCAAACATACCGACAAGATATTCTTCCATTCATCCGCAAACAAATCACATTCAGGGTAATTATCCAGTAAGGCGTTGAATGCGGCGAGAGTGCGCGGGATAGGAGAGCGGGCTCGTGCTACTGTGCGCGACACTGGCTCACAGAAAAGCTTGTGCTTTCTACCACGCGTATAATTATTGGGTACGAACATACGACACAACTCGTCATGAAGAACAGGAGCGTTAATGTGACCACGAATTGTCTTCAGACCAGTTACCATCTGGACATGTTTCCTCCTGGCTTGAAGAGAGTTAAACCCAAGGCTACCAAGGAGAAACTGAGTGGGATATAGGTATGGGTAGTAACCATACACTCGCTTGTACAAGTATCTAAGGAATGCCTTCTGTACCTTTTCAAGCTGAATGGAGTATTTGCTCTCGTGTGGGTTCCACACAGAAGCACTCGACTCTAGCTTGCTACGGACTAAAGCAGAGAAAAGCATCCTCAGAGCCTGCACACTAGTGAAATCACGTGTGTTTCTTAGAACAAATCCCAGACGCCTATAGGAATCCTTGGCAACAGTGTTCATATGTTCATGGAAAGTGAGCTTGCGATCGAATAAAACACCCAGGTCCCTCACGAGTTGTGGTCTTGAAATAAGGTTTCCTTCGAGTTTATAATCATATACTATGGGGTGTCGTGCCCGTCCGAAGCTCATCACGTGGCACTTGGAAGTATTGAATTCCATTTTATTTAAGTGGCCCCACTGACACACTGCATCAATGTCAGATTGCATTGCTAAACAATCGGCCTCAGAACTAATTTCACAGTATAATTTCAAGTCGTCTGCATAGAGAAGGCACTTGGCTCGGTGGAGTACCTCTGGTAAGTCATTTATCATGATAAGGAACAGCAGAGGACCAAGTACAGAACCTTGGCTTACCCCCGAGCGTGTATGGTAAGGCTGAGACTCATAGATTCCTAGTTTGACATACTGCTGACGGTCTCGCAGATAGTCAGAAAGTAGCCTAAGAAGACCAGGTGTAACCCCTATGGCACTTAGCTTCGCCAGCAGTATGTCATTATTGACTCTATCAAAAGCTTTCTTGAAATCAAAGTAAAGTACATCTACTTGGCGACCTTTGTCAAGATGTACGGAAATAGCTTCAACCAGCGTGAGTAAATTACTGTTGACTGATCGTTTAGTTCTGAAGCCGTGTTGTTCGTCGCATAAGTGTCTTTCAACCTGACTGTATATAAATTTGTGGAGGATGAATTCAAATACTTTAGCTGAGGAACATAGGTTCGCAATCGGACGATGTTCAGTTACACTGGTCAGGTGTAGTGCTTGAGTGAGAGATGGACTCGCCATCTGATACATCGGCACTTAAGAGTAGGCAAAAAGAGGTGTTGTTAAGCCAATAAAATTTTAAATAAACATAAGCTTGGATAATCCATTAAATCATTAACTTAATCCCACAATCCAAGTGTTGATGTGTTTAAAAACGAAAAAAAAAAAACAATGGACCGAACACACAAGGGTCCGAGCCGCAGGTGCGAGAGTGGCGCCCTCCCGGCAATTTGACAGACTATTAATCCGGATTTAGCAGGTTTCAGCCGGATTACGGGTGGATTTATCCGGTTCTAAGTGGTTTAACTGGGCGCTATGTTTTGATTTGGCTGCAGATGATGAAAGATGTCACATGTAATGTAGCAAATGTGTTTATTACTTTCTATTAGATTAATTTTCTTCAATAGAAATATACAATATAATAATATATCCTCACGCCTTCCCACAAGGGTCCCCGAAGGGGTAGGCAGAGGTGTATAGGTAATACCCACACACCCACTTTCCGCCAGAGGTATATTAGGTGCCAACGTGACAGATGGCGAGTCCATCGCCGTTACTCAAGCACGACTATACATACGCCTTTAAATTTCTTCTCAGACGTATGCAGGTTTCCTCTCGATGTTTTCCTTCACCGATATATATATATATATATACATAATACCTTGCTACAGGGGTACTACCCATTTGGGAACCCTTGTAGAAAGGTAGTACCCACACATCCACTTTCCGCCATCATCACCATCATCATTTAGCCCACGTGCACCCACTGCTGGGTATAGGCCTCCCCGGTTCTATGCCAGTGTTCTTGGTCCTGAGACAGAGGTATATTTTTATGTAAATTTTTTATTTTAGCTTTTGGACCCTTATATAATGTCCTAAATAGCATTCGAACCGAAATATAATTCATCAATAAACTTTTACAACACGCCGTATTGCCAGATACAAAAATTTTATTGCATATTTTACCCAAAATATTACCACAAATGTCAGTAAGTAATAAAATTTCTTTTAATAATAACACTACAATCCTGGCCGGGAACAACATCGAGACGGTTCAGAGAAAAAAAAAATGTCGGCCTGCACAATGTGTTTATTTTTGTTGTTTTATTATCTGTGACAGATCTATGTTTGCCGCCAAAACGAAGGGCAGTGGAAAAAGAAATTGCTTTATTACCCACTCCCTTTTACATTTCGACCATTTTACGGTAGTGTTTAATTGTTTAATGGTGACCGTAACGTGATTATGATACTACCGCAATTCTGGGGACACGGGAATGGTGTATTTCTTGTATTTCTACACTTTTGTACGATGCCGCGGCGGCTTTTGTCGTGAACCAGTCATATTTCACCGTCGAGGCTAAGGTGTGGTTGTATACATCCTAAGTTTTACTAATAAGAAATTAGAAAAAAACTTTTTTATGACATTGCTCCTAAGAAAGTTTTGTGTATTTCATGTTGGAAACTCTCTGCCACGCCCGTGAGTGTATGGATATGTATGAAAGTATAAGGGAGCGAAGGGGTGGTCCTTTGGACTACTGACTGCCACTTTATTGTGTATCAAAGTGATAAAATTGGGCTGCCCAATTTGTTAAATAATAAATACACACCTTTGATAGGAACCCAAGATAGGTACATACAAAATTCAATGCTGGCGACCCAGACGTCACGCGATCGCCATTTGTCGTAATAAAAAACAAAGGAGAAGAAAAAAGGATTGTCTTTTGATTCCAATTTTGAATTCAATCTGCGCGGGTCGGGGCCCATGATTTTATTTTCATGAGTGTCGCGGGAGCCGGCGGACGGAGGGTTGCCTGACGAAAATATTAACAATAAATGACTTGTTATTATTTTGGCTCCTGGTGAGTGTTTAATTCGTTGTATTTGCAAACAGTTTATAGTATGTTATAAGCGTGATAATTGGATCACAAACACGTCCATTAACTAAATTTCGTTAGGGAATTTGCTCTATTATTCCAGAAG